>BMAO01031950.1:0-59115 GCA_019973975.1 Trichonephila clavata | reverse complement strand
CGTTACAAAACGGGTTGGGGGAAATTGACCCCAAGGGGTGTTGCGGGGTGTTAAGGGCAGATATAGATAATTATTTCTATTTAGGAAATTAAATTATTAGAAATAATTATTTCTATTCGCCTGGGTGGCGTTGCGGGGGTTCAAGGGGCGTTATTGATAATTTTTTTTGCATTTTTAATTTATTGGACGCACAAATTTTGCTAAGCAGATTCCTTTCATAGAGTGCAATTTCCCTACAAAATGGGTTTTATGAAAACAGACCCCGAAGTGGCATTGCGGGGCTCATGTGGCGTTATAGATAATTATCCCCATTTTTAATTTATTAGACGTACAGTCTTGAAATTTGATAAGCAGATTCCTTTCGTAGAGAACCGCTACAAAATGGGTTTTGCGAATATCAACTACCAAGTTTAATTTCGGGAGATTAAGAGGCGTAATCGATAAATATTTCCTTTTTTAAACTATTTGATCATCCTGCTTGAAAATTGGTAGGCATGTTCCTTTCATGGAATAAAGTTCCTCTAACAAAGAGTAAAACGAAAATTGACCCTAAGGATGGTTGCGAGGGGTCAAGAGGAGTTACAGAAAAAAACTCCTGTTTTTAATTGTTAGCCCCATATACTTGAAATTTGTTAAACATGTTTCTTTTGTTGAATAGGGATCCACTAAGAATGTATTTTAAGTAAATCAAGTTCTGCGGAGGGTGCAGGGGTTACTGGGACGTATTGACAAAAAAAAAATCATTTTTTAGAGCTACAAGGACTATAATAATGAAAATTTGGTTTGCATTTTTCTTTTGTTGAATTGAAATCCGCTAAGAGCGGTTATTTTGGAAAACGGCTCTCAACGGGATTACGGGGATATTGATAGTAAAACTTTTGTTTTTTTCTGTTTGATTTAGACTTGAAATTTGGCTTGCATGTTCAATTTACGGAGTAGAGATCCACCGCGAAAATTGGTTTTGCGGGAATCCACTTGGTTTTTGGGTTACGAAAGAGCAAACATCATTCTATACTTCAATTTTAGAGATTTTTAGAAAATACAAAATTAGATCAGTTCTGCCCTTTTTTTTTATCAACAGGCGACAGTTGCAGGTCTAAGTATATTTTTCAATACGATCGAATTCTTAATGCTAGGACTTAGATATGAATAATTTATACATATACATAAGCAGTAAAAATTTATAAAACGTCATGAAATACCCAGCGAGTGAGTGAGAGAATATTAACGTCGCACTGATTAGCAACACGAGGGCTTTTTTGCGACGGTCCGCGTAATTTTGAACCATGGTCAATTGACGCGGACGACACCTGAGCTGGTACCCCCCTCTCCTAACTACCACACCACACCAACAGGAGGACGTTTGAGCTCTCGACAGATTTAACGTGCATCGGGCCCCTACACGGCCGGATCTTTTAGTGGTACTAGGATCGAACTCATGACACGCTAGCCATGATCCGATGCCTAGACCACTCGGCCACCGCGGCCGCAAAATACCCAGCGAAGCGGGCGGGTTATAGCTAGTATATATATATATAATGAAACAGAAATTATAAATATTTTAGCGTATGTTATTTCTGAGTACTGACACAGTAGATTAAACTGAAAACAGTACTGTAGATTTAGGAAGGTAAAGATAAAAGAGATAAAAATGTACGTAAGTTCCATGAGTAGTAAAATAAAGGAAATTATTAGAAACTTCAGTCGATAATAATACATTCATATTGGAGAAATAAACCATAACGAAAAGAGCAGGAGCCGTATCAGTTATGTGTGTGTTGGTGGGCTCCACTTTTTTTACCCTATCTAGCAAATACAAGTAGGTTACTCAAGAAAAAGAATTTTCAGGTTTTTAAACACTTCCAAGTTTCTTTAGGCTTACCGTAAAATCCGGCGTATTACGCACACCTATACTTTTAAGGTGTAATTCTTTATTTTTAGTATATTCGTCGTATAACACACATCCCCCCCCCTCTTTTTTACGAAAAAACCTGAAGTGTACGTACGCAATGCCCTTGAAATAATTTATTCGAGAGATTATTACAAGCTTCAGAGAGAAAAATAGTATACTTCTAGACAGTAGCACACACAAAATTTTTTCAGGGGGGGCGGGGGTCCATGGTCGAAAGTCCTCCAACTCATATACCTCAAGACAACACCAATTAATTCTTCTGATTTTGTCGATTTTGTTGACAAAAAACAGTAAAAAAAATAGATTATTAAATTAATAATTAGCATTAATTAATAAAATAAATTGTTAATTACAAGTACTTGATTAAGTTTTACGTTATATATATATGTAGGATTATCATCAATCGAAAAAAACCCAAAGGGTTTGGGGGGCTTCGGAACCCTAGAATTGTTTGCGCCATTGCTTCTAGAACTACAACCTTTTATGTGCATAAGCCTTCTCATCTCTAAAATAAACAGCATTTCGATCTATGTAGAAAAATCTAATTTTTTTTCTTTCTGTGTTCGTCTTCTTTATTTTTAAAGCTCTCATTTTTATACACTGCATATAACGCACCCCGTAAATTTTGATCTTATTTTTTGTGTTCAAAGTGCGCATTATACGCCGACGGTAAGTCATCCAGATAAATTGGCAATTACTAAAGTGCTATCTTAAGATAAAATTTTAGAATTGTATACTTTTTTTTTTTTTTGCCTGACTAAACATCTGATTGCACGAAAAAAAAATTGCAAGAGTAGAATAAGAAAATACTAACATTTTATGTACAGAAATGCTATGTGTATAAAAGAAATCACCATCAAAATATGATGCATATTTTTTAAATATGAAGAAAAATGCAAATAATTTTTTTTTTTTGTATTAATAAACTAAGGATTTTTTTTTGTTCGAATATTCATTCATGGTTACAATTTATTCTAAAAATAAGTTTTTTATAATAAATAAAAACAATAAAATAATAAAATTTGTTTTATGTTGGATAATTTCCCCCCTCTATTTAAATAGAAATACCTTTGATTTAATATAGTTTTATCAAGCATATTTCAGCGTGAGAAAACTTTAATAATCTTTCTTTCGAATATAAAAGATAATTCGAATTCGAATTAACACATATTAATAAATTCGTCAAAATATAAAATCAAGAGTCAATCTTCCCTTAGTAAATGTCAAAGGCAATTCTTGGCACTGAAAAGTGTGATGATAATAATAATCAACTTATAAATTGCAGTTTGATTCATTACTGCGCTATTATTTTTGTACTGATTTTTTAAAAATGTTTTATTGAAGAATAAATAATCCGGTCAGAAATTTTACGCTAAAGCTAAAGAGAGAAAAAAATTTATCTACAGAAATCAAAACAACCAATCACAATTATACTCCCCAAGTGAAGTAATGCTAATTTATTGAATATAAATGCAAAACTACAATCTTAGGTTAAAAGCAAGATTAATGTTTACCGTTCTTTTAAGTGCCACCGAACTTATACAAGCTCTGTATATAATCATTACACCTTGCAAGCACGACCTCAAAACACGCGGTGTAAAACACACATACATATATATAAATGAAAGACGACATTGACGTGTCCGGAAAATAGATCACCGCATTAGTCTTCATTTAGTACGAGATGTCAAAGCAACGTTGGGTTCTGTCACAACTCGACGCGCATAGAGTCGCGTCCTTGTTGTTGCATTAAGTTGTAACATGATGACATTAAATAACGCGCGTTACATAAGTACTGTCCCCACCCAATTCTCCAGGCCCGTGCCCCATTCTGACGCCCGTGCTATCAGGGTCATCGGAAACATAACGAGCCCCAAAAAATCGAATAAATCACGGCCAATGATTTGTAATGAGACACTTGGAATCATTTTCTCGACTTTCGCTATTCGCCGCTAAACTAATGATGGAACTCGACCTCTAGGGGTGAAGTTGGTGGGGGTTCTTGCCCTCCCTCCTCGATTCTCGTTCAGTGGAAAGATTTGTCACGCGTCTTGTGTAGGCGAGGTCGCTACGGTATGTACAGTCCGCATGTTCAATGAATGGATTGACTGTGCGACACTATTTGTTGATGTTGTTTATTGTGTATGTGTGGTTTCCGTTGGGATTTCGACTCAGTCGAATGAAGGTTCTTGGTACTGGTTTCAATGAAATGTACTAAAAACTGTAACTGTGTGTGTTTCCGATCTCGCATATGGTGTGATTTTTTTTTCTGTCCCAGACCCTATTAATCCTAAGCCGTGTGTCTCAGCATTGTTAATCAACTAAAAAGAATTTGGATAATGCCAATATTTGCGAAAGAGACTTCGAACTATTTGGGGTTTCGTTAGTTTGGCTCTATTTTTTAAGGATTGATTCCACAAAGCAGTGGCGTAGTTAAATATTTAAAGGCTCTGGTGCTAAAAAAAATCAGGGCCCTATCTTGGTTGGATTCTATCAAATACAAAAGTAAAAACATATGAATATCGTAAATGTACAAAGCTACAAGTTTTTTGTTTACTACCATCTCTTTCTTGACATTGTTTGAGCTAAAACGCACCACTGGGTTTCTTTTTTCTTAATCCCTAATTTCAGTTTTATAATTTATGTAGTACATTCTGTATGTACTCGAGTATTAACTGATGTTGAAATGAAGGCGAAACGTAATGCTACGCTACAAAACGTCGTTGTGGAATCTCTGGTTCTTTATTTGGGAGAATCAAACTCACATCCACCAGAGAGCTTAGAACTACAAAATGGTTCACCGAGATATACATGGAATGATGAAAAAAATTATGCAGGAGCAAGAAAACACAATATACATTATTATTATTATTATTACTTAAAAAAACACCTCTGCAAAAGAGTAGAGTAGACGGGACAAAATTGCATCCGTCTGTTGCAGATACCAGAAGATTACGAAATATTGAAACAGGAAACTAGCTTACTATGAATTATATTGTTATCAAAAATGCAAAGTAACTAGGAATCAATCCCCTCTTGTTTTGTTTTTTACGATGTTATAATAAGTATGGTAAGATTTTTCATAGAATTTTCAAGTAACAGTTTATAGAAAAATAAAATAAAAAAAGTGAGAATAATATAAATTTTTCAATTCGCAACACTAAACAAACAACGGAAAGAATTTAGGGGAATTCTCTACAAGTTCGGCTTGCTTGGTGGTCAGAGTCCCTGAGTTTGAGAGCTCCGATACACGGCACCGCGTAGCCCATTGGTAGCTACGCCACTGCTACAAAGAAGAGAAAATTACGCCAAAAGAGTGCGAATACCCTTCCAAAAAAATTTGAATTGATGTGCGAATCAGAAAGTTTCTTTATAGATTTTTTTCTTCATAGATAATAATGTTAATAAAGATGTCCATAAAGAAGTCCACACACAGGTTGAAAATCACATGGAACTAAAACATTATTTACCGCATTTTAATTATTTTTTTTCCGTAAAAAATTTAATATTCAAAAATTGTTCACATTATATATTTTTTTTAACATAGAAAGCACAAACTAACAAAATCTATATTATTTAAAAAAAAACTAGTGAATAATTAAGAAGTGAATACTTAATTTATTTTACTAGTAATAAAAACCTTTAAATACATTCATGAACACGTCATTGCTCTAACCATCAGTATCATATACAATTTCCCTCATCCAACGAATTTTTTTGCCTTCGATTCTAAGCCGGGCCCCATTTTCATTAGCATTGATTTTGGAAAAAATGTGCAGCTTGGATTCAAATAAATACGGTCTATGTATACATACAAAAAGTAACATAATTCTCAAAATTCATATTTGTGTCAAATTTTGAATGACTTTTACAAATTAATACCGGCATTTCAAAATTGGGTATTTCTTTCTCTTTCAAAAATAAAAGATTTCTTAGTTTCAAATACTATTATTATCTAATTTCTAAAAAACTGAATTTTCTCAATCCATTTCAATTGATTAAGAAATCAAAATTGATGACGTGGCATTTTCTGCTTGAAAAAGGAACGTAGATTTTATAAGTGCATTTGATTCATTAAGTAAAATGTAAAATGATAGATTGCACAGTTGGCCTATTACAGATAATTTGGTCTAACATTCAAAAATGTTAGTGCAATGAATATAAATTTCCCTCGATTGTGTAATTGAATTTCCTCGAAACTGAAAGAAGAGAATGAATGTATATATTGCTTCATTTGATCCCAAATAAGCTTCAATAACTTTGGACGAGTCTCACTAGAGACAATAACTTGAAACTTTACTAAAAGCTTTACATTTACCCAATAACAAGGATTTAATTTCATGGTTGAATGATAGACTAAGTAACCTCTACATACATTACAAAAGATCCCTCATTTTCCTTTTCACTCGAATTATTTAATTCATTTGGATGAATAAATTAGTAGACGGCTTTTTAAGTAAATTTAGCGAATGCAGCCATGTCAAGTTCAATTTATACACTCATTTCCATAAAAATTTACGTACCAAGAAAAAGTCGTCGAAATGAAACGAAATTTTACATATGTAATTACTTCTTTGATATAAGTAAGTGATTATTAGAAAATAAAAAAAGGATAATTTATTGCTGAAAAAAGTACAAATGAACGGAAGTTTTAGTACTCTGTTGGACCCCCTCTAGCGCGAATACACGATGCGATACAAGCGGGCATTGAGGCTTACAAGTTCCGTATGATGTCCTGAGATATCCCGCTCCACAGTCGCTGTAAACGCGCCTCTAGTTCGACTTAACTCGTAGGCTGCCCAACTTGCCATCCCAAATCATCTCAGATATGCTCGATTGGTGAAAACTCTGGGGATCGAGCAGGCCAGGGAAGGTTGCTAATGTAGCGGAGGAAGTCTTGAGACATCCTTGCTGTGTGTGGCCAAGCATTTTCTTGTTGGAAAATGGCTCCTGGGAGCCCTGGCATGAGTGGCAACACATGTGGCTGAATGATGTCATGGACGTACCGCTAGGCTGTCAATGTGTCATGGATCAAAATAAGGGGAGACCGCATATCGTAAGCAATGGCACTCCATACCATCACACCAGCTGAGGGAGAGGTGTGTCGCTGTAAAACGAAAGCAGGATTGAGGTATTCACCACGGGTCCTCCACACACGCACACGATTGTCATCACTGCTGAAGATGATCTGGTTCCATTTCGTTCCAGGCCAATCTCGTTGTGCGCGACACAACTCCAAACGGAAGCGTGAGGTGGTGGTATCATTGACAGCACTCGTAAAGAGTACCGCGATACCAAATGTCCTTCTGCCAGGTACCTTGCGATGGTACGGGAAGACACAGGGGCCCGTAGTGAAGGTGCTACCGGTGTCTGGACAGCAGCCAATGAGGCACGTGCGTGTCGTATGATGTGACGGTCTTCTCGACGACTGGTCTTTAGAGGGCATTCTGAGCCTGATCGCCGTGCAAATGACGTCTCTTCTGTCCACTGGTCCCGACAACTCCTCACAGTCAAATCAAAACGGTCTACTTGACGAGCTACTCGCCGAGCTGACCACCCAGCTTCAATCATCCTGATGATTCTTCTCCTCTTGAACTCGGACAGCTGCTCATATTATCGGTATCATGTTGCTCATGGTGGCGTAACGCATGTCTACCTCAGCGTTTTCTTTGTGAAAGATTTAATGCACTGAAACAAGCTCTGCTTACCCGTTTTATACTCCAAGGAGAACGAAGTTCAACGCCTTTTAGTGGCATTACGCAATCATGCTGTATTTCTTATCATTTGCATATCTGCCCGATGATCATGCCAAGTTTCATTACGATCCCACAATTATTTCTTGGTGCGCAAATTTTTATGGCTCGAGTGTGTACATATGAGGGAAAAAAATGCACCCATTGTTACTATTGAACAAAAGTTAAGTTATGATTATGTCAGATAAATTTGAGATAATTAAAATGTATTTATTCATGAATATGATTAATATGAATTAAAAAATTATTTGTTTATATTCAAGGATCTGATTAATGCATTTCACTCTTTTGAAAAATTAAGTTTATATTTATTTTGCATTGATATTCAGTTAAATCTCTTTAAATTAAAATATTTAATTTTCTTCTTAACGCGTGAATTTAAAAGATTGCTTTAAATTTATATTATTTACATTTTTGAAAGGAAACAGACTGTATATTTGAAAAAGAACAAATTTTTGCATATTTTTAACACAGAATTCATGGCTAATTATAAAATCTGATTGGATCCCAATTAAAGATCATTTAAAAAAAAGGCACCAACTTTTATGGAAATACGTTTCATAAATCAAAAATTTCAAAATTATTTGACTTTTTGTCTCTGTTTTGTAAATGATCAAATGAAATTTTCTTTTACAATTAAATTTTCGAACATTTTTTTAAAAGTATAATTTGCAACATTTTGAATCACTTTGTTGCTTCAAAGTTGAATAATTTCGAATAATAATTCTAAAGCAATTATTAAGCATTCTGAGAAACATTTATATCACCTGTAATAAAAAAGCTTCCATAGTAAACAGCTAAGTTTGCATAATTAAAAGTAAGTAAAATCACAGTATTAAAACAACGTCATGAGAATCCATAAGAAAACCTAATTTAGAAAAAAAAGTGGCCTTTTCTCATAGTTATAAAATGATTAAATATTTGCATAAATAAATAATCTGTGTGACAGAACATCTCTCTAAAAAATATGAACTTATATTTAATATTATCAAAGCATAGCGCGCCAAATCAGATAATCCAGAGAAATGCTTGGCAGTACTATAAATGATCATAATTCTAAATAAGAATGTAATATAAGCTAGCTAAATGACATTAAATTAATGATAAATCTTTTTATCGTATTCTCAGAGGAAATATTCATGGTAAAATCTTGATATCTATATCTCGTGATAATTATCTCGTACCCGAACGTATAAAGTGAAAAATAACTTATAAAACACTGAGGCCAGATCGAATATAAATTGAAGTTTTTAGTTCTCAAATGACGAAAAACGAAAATGAGATTTAAAACGTTTAACTAAAACAATATTTAAATCAGTAAGAACAGTTACATTTGCAAATTCCGTACCTTATTTCGTGTGCTAAAACTTAGTATTTTTTTTAAATTTCATTCAGATAAAATTTTGTTCAGAAAATTATTTGAATTATTTGAAGTATCCAGTCAGATATTTTTTTAAAAAAAATAACATGTTCTTAAAAATATTTATTCCGTCAATATAACTGTATTCCGCCAATTATGTGAAATGCATTGCATGAAAGCAATGCTATCAGTAGTTTTTATCATGTTAATATTATAAAAATAGCATTATGATGGGAGATGGCATTAATGTTGAAACACAAAAATAGATATTGTTCTAAATTAGAAATTGTTTTTAGTCTTATTTTTTGTTTTCTCAAAATATGAAAATTAAAAAATTATCGAAAGCCTTCGAGATAGCTGTTAACGAGATTTTTCCGTTGTATTAACCATGTCTTATCGATTTTAAATCTTATGGAATAATTTAATCGTCTATAATTTAGAACATCACTGTCATTAACAAAAATGGTACAAATTTTCGTGTAAAATGAAAAACTTTTTTACAAATTCTGAACTTTTTAAAATTATTTGCATCAGGTATGTTATGAAATACATCAGAATGTTGTTGAAGTCAAATAGTTTATCATCTTTGAAAGAGTGATTCATAGCCATGATGATTTTAATTTCTTATAAACGCCGCTCTTTGAGTCTACACGAAGGCCATTGTAGTTTTGAACCTTGGTCAAGTGACGAGGATGATACTTGAGGCACACTAATATCCTCACGCCGCGCCATCATGAGGACTTTGAAACCAACCTCCTCTGCATGGTAAATCTTTAGTGTGACCTGAACTGGAAGCCACGAGTCCACTGAAACAACGTAGATAAAGAGTTCATGAACATGAACACTCGGTTATCGTGACCAACGTAAGCAAGCCGGAAAAATAGGAAATAAATAATGCAACGCTATTCTAAAAATATCAACGTATTTCTTTTAGAAATCAATACCTATGAAGCAAATTTAAAATTGATCTTACGTAAGTACACGTATGTAATAACTTAAATTAATATTTGTTCAGAATTCGACTTATGTATTTATAATACCCTTACAGTAAAATCTGGCGTATAACGAGCACTTTTAACAACAAAAATAAGATCGAAATTTCTGTAGATCTGCGCCCAGGATTCGAAATGAGCTTAAACCAACACTGTACTCTATTTTGAAATGCGTCTCATTTCATCTCACACTAAAGGATTAAAACCTACATTTTTTGATAGATTCATTAGTGACTCCTCGTTAAAAAGATTAGACCTTGAATTTTTGAGATTTATTTGTGAATCCAAGTTATAGAATATCATAATGGCTTACACATGCTTTAAAAACCGGTTGAAACTATTCCCAAAGACACTGACTTAATTTCTAAAAATAACTTACATTTCCCTTCATTTGAACACATGATAACGTTTGTACTAGCATACTTAAATATGGAATTTGAATAATTCCCTTTCTCGTATCTTTGCTCTGGAGCGAAGCACGTGCTCATTCTCCAGATGCTAAAATTAAAAAATGGATGATGTGATTAATAATCAAGAAGCTTTATTTTTACTACCCTGACTACAAATCACGATACAATCTTATCGATACATAACATACTTACACACTGATTCTAATATATTCAAAAATTACCTTATTTCCTCCAGTTTGGAAATCAGTTTGACTAAAATTGATCAATTTTAGCACTAGTGAACATGCATGTAATTTATGTATGGGATAAATAGAAACAAACCATGAATACATAATGAAGAAAAATGAAGATATCTTCAAAATCATCATTATCTGATGGAATGTCAAAAGAACACTTATTGCAGTTCTCATAATAATTGTCACTACTATTACAGTTCAATTAATCACTTGCAATAATAGCCCACGCCAATTACAAAACCATTTTTCTCAATTATCGTCATTATTGCGAAAAATAAAACAAATTAAGCAACACATTTACAAAACTAATTTAATAATCACGCAATTGAGTGAAAAAATCCTATCAAGGAATGTAGGATATACCTTAATAGTTTTGAGCAAAAAAAGAAAGAAAGGAAAAGAAAAGAAAAAGAACGAACTCCCTCCAAGAAAAAAACCCTCTTATCTCCAATTATATTTAACTAATAAAAATGAAAGAAAAAATAACGTTTACACACATATATTTGCCATTATCGAAACAGAATATATTTTATGTGTGATTAATAAATTAGAAAGTTAACATGCCTGAGGAAATCCTAAGATGAGTAATTTGTTTTACCTTAGCTGTGGGAGTTGCGGAATAAGTTATCATGGAATTCATTAGTTTGATTAAATGAGCCATCAAATGTTAAATTCCAAGATTTTAATCAAGTCAGTTTAGTATTTCATTGGAGTAATCTTGGAATAAACATGAAAAAAAATGCGATAAAAAGTGCAATATATCGTGAATAAATAAAATAACGCGTTCTCGCTTTCCATATAATGGATATTATGATAACTACAAGTAAATCTTCACAAAACAACATGTCATTCATCTTCCATTTAGTTCGTTCCACAACTAGTATATTACTATTCTATGAAAGGAATTAATTGATCGTTAAATATATTATTAATGCTACATTTATTTTTATGAAATACCTGAATATATAGCCCGGAAAATACTTTTGAAATGCAAAAGTATTTCAGAACTTAAATTTTTTTAAAAATTATACATAGATAAATATTTTTGTTTTTAATTATGATATTTTTTGAAAGTTAAGATATTTGATTTGGATATTTTTTAATGGAGCTATTGCTTTCAAAATGTCATAATCTCACCCCACCACACACAAGCTCACAAATAGTAAATTATATTTAAATAACTTTATTTTGTATTTGAAATAAATATCCTTTGCTCCTTATACATAACATTATCATTAAAGGCGATTCTACTTCCGGAATGTCAGTTTGATTGAAACTGGTTCACAGAGTGGTTTTAAATATATATTGGAGTGAGTGTCAGTAACATCGCACTATAAAGTAACAAGAGAGCTATTGGCAAAATACCTCGCAATTTTGAACCATGGTCAAGAGATGAGGGTGACACCTAAGCTAGCACTCCCTTCTCCAAACTTCCTCCCTTTATCATTCTCCTAATTCTATTCATACTGATTGCTTAATTATAGTCAGCATCTCTCACTGAATAATATAACTTATTTAACTTTATTACTAAATACAGAAAAATTTTAATCGCAATAGAAAATACTACGCATTAATGAATTTTTTAACAGTATTCCTATATTTGAAAATTGGACGCATTTGAAATAAATAATTACAATTTTATGTAAAAGCGTTAATTAAACTCGTAAAACAAAGTAACACGAGGGAAATTGGGGACGGATCGCGCACTTTTGAGCCATGATCAAGTGATGAGGACGACTTCTAAACTGGCACCCCTCTCTAGACTTCCATACCACGCCAATGGAAGAATTTTGAGCTTCGATAGAATTAATGTGCATCAGTGCCTCTACAATGGCGGTTCTTTAGTGACAAACTCATAACACGCCTGCCATAAGTCCAGAACTACTAGGGTACAACGATTCTTAAAAATATATTAGAAGCCACGACGAAAAAAAATATTCTTAATTTTAATTATGGAATAATCTGTTGCAGAATCATTATTTTTCTTTATCTTCATTAATATTTTCTCTATTTTAAAAATGAAATTTAATATCATAGATCTTTTTTCATTATATATTTTCTATTTACATACAGTTTTAACAATATTGTGTTAGGAATCATACATTTTCTGAAAGTCATTCAGTAATTAAGAGAAGAGTTTTAATACGAACTTTTTTCAAATTATTTTCAACACTAATCTGGTCAATAAAAAATACATATAGCTGATGACAAAATACGAATATCATCTATTCGTTCTTGTCTGTCTTTCTTATTTTTTTTAAGTTGACTGCTTTACAAATTAATACCTCGCTTTTTTCGGATCTCATTTTCCAAGAAAATTTCCATCTCTCTTTATAAATCACAACAACAGAACGCACTCATTAAAAAATGTTTTTCATAAAACTCTCCGCATGGGACTAAAAAGGAGGAAGTGCACCGACACCGCCCTTCTCTACAGCCTATCACCGTTCACAATTACCGCAGCTTTCATTTCGAGTTCCGGGTTCTTTAAAAGTACGAAACGGACTGTTGAAGTTAATTACGAGTACGCCGATTCATACCGACTGTGGGACAGAGATATTAAAGCCTTTCGATGCCCATTAATTAAGGCGCCTGTCTTCTATTTTTAACAAGGTCTTGTCAGAGGCATACCGAATTATTTTTAGTACGCAGATGGGAGAATTTCGCTCTCGCGGAGAGCTTGAGTCTTCGAATAAATTAATGGTTGATATACTAATGTTTTTCTTAGTGTGAACGAATTAGAGTACCCGGCTTCGCTCATATGGCGTTGATATGTATGAGCAATGTATAGATATATCTCAAAAACTTCACACAAAAATAAAAATTTAAAACTAGTAGCCAAAAATAAATAATTGTATTTAACATTTAATAATCGAATTTAAAATAAACAATTAAACGCAGTAATAATTGGAATGATGAATTGGACTAAGTCAAGATTTATTTAAAATAGAAGAAAGAGATAATACAGTGTCCCATGAAAACCCTTTAAAATTTGCTTGAAGTAATATTATTTTTAGTATATAAAAAACACATAGAAGACGAAAAGAAATATTATCCATTTCACATTAATATGTTTAAAGAATAACACTAAATGAAATATTTAAACACATATATATTTAATATCAGAAAAATATAAAAAATTTCAGAAAATTCAGTTTTTCTAAACTTAGATTTTTGGTCTTTTGAAATATTTTGAATTTCTTCGTTTTTATTATGGAATTTATTTGAAAACGAGAAAGCAGTACATTTTTACGATTCAATTCAGTGAAAAAATTTTATTTGAGTAATGCAAAATTAACGACAAATTAACATACCTTACCAATTATTATAGCATAATATAAGCGCTCTCAATATTCGGTATTAATATCTAAAAAAATATATTTTACGTTTAATCTCGATGCAAAATGTTTCAAACAAACCCAATTTATTTTCTAGCAATTCATTAAAAAATTATTTCTAGACGAGTTTTGCGTAACATGAAAAAGCTCTAAAAAGTCCTTTTTTTCCATTATACCTTAGCAATTTGCCACAGATGTATTTCTAATTTGACCTTCCCCACACCTTGATATAATTAGATTACGTAAATAAGTTGATATGCAGTAACGTATATGTCAATACATAAATAAATCAAGATTAAAGACTGAATGAATAACATGTACTTTAAATAACTTTTCCGTAATTATAATTCAAATACAGATAAATGTTTTTAATTATAACTCGATATAAAATTGTAATGAAAAGAATAAAAAAAAAGGATAGAATAGCCTGAAAAAAAATTATTTTACGTTACGCTTGTTTCTAGAATGAAGTATTCCAAAATAACCTTGTGACGGATCTATACGCGTCCTTCAACTAATCCTCTTGGGAAATCCTCGGACTATCAATCATAACCAACCCTTTTGAAAGAAGAAACCGTGATATGCAGATTAGGTCGGTTATATATAGTATAGGTTTTCTAGCTAGTTATAGGGATAAACGGAGTTACATGGAGATTGAAATATAGAGAATCCGACGACGAGGAGAGTTAACTACCGATCAGGTATTAGTGTATATTAATAGCGCGTTTCAGGCATTAAATAGTTGAAGACATTAAAGTGACGATTGGTCACCATAGTTAAATTGCAGCTCAAACATTGGAGTAGTGGGTTGATCCCATAAAAGGAAAATCAATATGATAGAAGTCTTCTGATAATTCGCGTCTCTCGTGGTTTATTCCCTTATTGCTCCTAGTAGGAACTTCTCTTCTTGTTTGAATATTAGAATTGTGTCTGTTGATAATTTGTGTGTTGAATAAATAGTTGAAAAGTATTATGGCGAGTCATCCTTTACTTCCTCCCACACCTCTAGCCGGGCGAGAGTAGATCGCGCACGTAACAACCTTTCATCAAGGATATCGAGGATTAAATTTAAATCGAAGTTTCTAGTACATATCTGCATATACAATATTATGTTTTGTTTTACTAGTAATTGAACAATCTTTCAAGTTCTCAAACTCTTTTTTTTTTTACCTGATATTATTCAAGTTCATCAAAATCAATAAGAAATCTTTGAAATTTTTTTTTTGAATACTGTGTTTTTAAGTTGAAAAAAATCATTTGTTTTTGTATTCTAAAGGAAATTTATTAAAGAAATTATACCATGGAGAAAATTCATAAAATAATACAATAGTTTAGTTATTTCAAATTTAAATTGCATTTTTAAACAATTTTATCTAGTTTAATCCCCCCCCCCCTTATTCTAACATTTTCGTTTCTCCAAAATATTTGAATGCGTATTTCTGTATGTATGCAATTCCTTATACTTAAAAGTTTATTGCTCTTTGTTTGAAAATTATGTTTCTTTTGTTTTAAATTTTCAACAAAAGTGTTTAGTAATTAGAATTTAGTACTTTAAAAACAGTTACGATGTTTTTTTTATCATTAAAATCTCAGGAGTTATTAAAATGTTTTAGAAGGTACATTGTGCTCAGTAATTCAATTAGGAGAATTGATAGGTATTCATTCAAGAACTTACAAATGCATAAAAAATTTTTTTCCCCTTCAAAATAATATTATACTCCGTTTTGTTCAAGTTCTCTCTTTAACGTGCTAAACATGAAGTCAACACGATTTTTTTTCTTTAATTAAAAATTGTTTTTCCAAGAAATTATATAGAACTGTGCATTTATGCAGGTTTAGGTAACTACCAATTATTGTAATGTTTAAGATTAGTTATTTTTTCATAACTATATTTACAGAGAAACAATAATAACTATAAAAATATACTCCAACTTTACTAAGAAATTAGCGGATAATCTCAGATACAAGATATTTAATGTGGTTTTGCTAGCACTTGGCCTTAAAGTATTATTTATAATAAAACTTTTTTAAACTTTATAGACAATTTTGTTTTACAATGAAACATAAAACAATTTTTCGAATAAATGGATTGTAAAAATTTTTCATCATATAAAAATGTGATAAGAACGCAACTTTAAATTCTTCTAAAAATTCCTATCTGAGTGTCACGTTGTCTATTTCAAAGTAATTTAGATCACACACATTAAAAAGAAACTCTAAAATGTCGATTTATTTATTTTTTATTACATTTAGATAAATTCACACCTGGAGTAATCGTTAAAAATTAAAAGTTATCCACTTCAAGTACTTTAATGATTTTCTCATGCACGATTTCAAACGATAACGATTGTATCAGGGAAAAAATGCATTACGTTCGAAGAACTTATCTCTTAGAATGTAATCTGAAATTATTTTATTTTATTTTATAGGCAATAGTTAACATATACATCTAAAAAAGGTATTAAAAACACCTTTGAAATTTGGGGTGTTCCGACAGCGCGAGAGTAGAATTTTTAAAAGAGCGATCTATCATAGGCTCGAAATACAAACTACTTCCCAAACCTGAATACGCCGGGAGTAAGATTCTTAATTCTAAGATAACTTTACGTCCATGACTCTCACATGAAATTAAGCGGAAACTTCTTTAAAATGTCTTTAGATATGAGTCATTATCAACAAATTTCATTCCCCCCCTTCAAAATGTATATTTGCAGGTTACGATGCAAAGTACAGTGCAGAGAATCGGTTGCAAAACAAGCATCGAGTTACATCATGCTAAGAATGTTTCAAAGTATTTTTCATAATAGTAAATTCATTATTTGCCCTTAGAATGTCTAATTTGGAAATCTTACAAGTCACGTTATTCAAAATCTTGAGTTTTTTTTAATACCTTATTAATTTGTAAGAAGGATTGTAGATTAAATTTTTAAAAAAGAGATACCAGGCTTTACCATACTTTGATTTTTTTAACAAAACAAATATACTAGGTAAAAAATAGAAATGTATAAATCTTCAAAATTAAAAAAAAAAGTGCCCCAATTTAAGAATGTAAGCATTAAAACGAAATTATCTTTACATGTCTACTTTTACTTACGACGCTCTATTAATGATTTATCATCAATTCTATATTATATTTTTTAAAAAAAATATTAAGGGAAATACTGTTATTTGAAGTGTTACTGACATTTTTTCTGTATAACAAAATAAGTTAGTTTCTTCTTAGTTCCAAAAAATAGAATTTGTATCTAAAATAATTACGCATATTTTTCCTGCATGTTGCTATAAAAATAGAGGAAACATTATAAAAACAAGTCAGTCACAAGGCAAGGTTTGGTATTTTGAAATAAATTCGGGTGAAGTATAAGACAATTATATATATATTCATAAAAAATTACATTTCAATTAAAAATATAGAAAATTAATAGCAATAATGTGAGTTATGAATTTATGTTAAAAAGCAATACACCCGATGAAAAATTCAAAACTAGCTTGCCAAGTTTTAACAATATTGTACAACTTGAACTAAAAAATAGCATTTTACTTAAAAATTTCGTTTTATGCTATAAAAATAAAATTTTAAGAAATGTATAGTGTAATAATTTTACTATGTGTCCATTTGAAATATAAATATAACAGCATTTAAAACTGTTTTAAAAGTTCCCGTTGAATCAAACTTATTTTCCTTTGTTATAAGTATAAAAATCTCTCCGATCAAGGAAGAGCCATATGTCTGTTTAAAATATGCATGCCTGCACATAAGTAACATTAAAAATAAAAAAATTATAAAGGCTCAATCATAGTGATTTAAAAACTGGTATTTATTAGCCCACTTGACATAAGATCAGTGCCGATTTAAGCTCATTTCGAGCCCTGGGCGCAGAAGATCTACAAACCTCCTTGGCACTGAATGATCGAAATTTATAACCAGAAAATCTGGGTAAGTCCAGCTTATCTGGGCACCTCTGGGCCCCAGGCACCCAATGGATAAACCGGTACTACATAAGATATTTTGCTGGTGGAATCAATTAACTTGTTGTTGTCGCTGAAGAATAGAGAAAACTTTTTGCTATTTTAAAATCTCCACTTACTTTACACAAACATAAAACGACGCTACGAAACACTGCTTAACAAATATATATGTTTAACCACACACATCTAGGACATTTCATAAAAGCATTCTTTGTTCACACTGGGGATTTCAGCTTTTTTTAGTTTGGTCAACCGGAAGATTTTGAATCATATGATTTCCGGTAAAGAATTTTGTGATTGGACGATACGCGGATGATGCAAAATTGCATCCCCTTGCTTTAAAAATGTAAACGTGGGAGTGCTTAAGGAGATAAATTTGTAGCAATTTCCCAGTTGGCAAATAAACTAAAAATTAAGTATCACGTGAAGTCTCGGTGGGCTCAAGACCATTATGAAACAAAATTTGCCGAGAGAAAATTTATGTGTGAATTATTACATATTCCGTATCTACTAGAAACTAAGTCACACTTTTTTCAAATGTTAATGCTACTTAAAATCAGTTGCGGCTTAGAATAGAAGGACACAAAATTTATTGGATGGAGAATTTAGAGCAATTATAAATGCTCGTGTATGTATTTAAAAGTTTGTAATTCTGATAAAATAACTTATTATTCACTTCGTAGTAGTTCTCATCTTCAATTTATTTCGAATTCATAAAATTGAACATCGATAAACCATTTCAAATATTTTTTTTCACAACTTGAGGATTTGAGGTGCGGTTTAGATTCGAACAAATGCGGTATATGTGTAAGCATATCATATGCATTCCATTATATATAAAATAGAAACAGTATATAATATTTGCTTTTCTAATGGCCCATTCTTATTTTAATTGGAATTGAACAAAAATACTTCCTGAAGCCTTATTATTTTTGATCGAAGGCATAAAAATTCTTATAGAGTTTAAAAAAACCTCCTAAGGTGTTAAAAACCTTAAAAGAATATGTGAATGGACATTCATAAATGTTTTTTCTAACTGCATTCATAGTAAACCTCTTCGTTAAAAGGGAGAAACATTCCAGAAATTCATGTGCCATATGTCGTTGAATATAGAAGGTAATAAATTTCCACGGAGAATTGCCAATAAGGATTTTCGAAATGATAAGCAAAAATATAATAACAATCGAAAACATACAAAAGACAGAGAGAGAAATGAAACAATAGGAATTTCTCTGTCTGGAAAATTTACAGTATTGTTTGTGAGGAAATACTTCAAAGGAATTCGTATAATTAATAATTCATAATACACGAAAAATAAAAAACAAAATTATCTCATTAAATTTACGTTCCACGTTTCATTTAGGCTTTAATGAAAGAGTAAATAAATGAGAATGTAAAATTAAATTATTTCAAATGACTCCCTTTTTTATTTTTCAGATTGAGGGAAACGGAAAAGCAAGTTCTGTTGTTATATTTGAAAAAAGATAGTATAGTGGATTGTTTACATCGTAAAAAGAGCACTTCTGTATTTTAACTGAAATTATTAAATTAGCTTTAATGTGAGTTCTCTTATCAAGAAAGTGGCTTTCAATGTATGTAGAATCATTAAGGTATCCAACTAATTGCGACAACTTTTTTTAAAAAAAAATGGGGGTATGGGGATTTTTTGTGGTTTTTAGATTTGCTTATAGAACATTTTAAGAAAAATATGCTAAAATTAAGAAAAAAAAATTGCTATTAAAATGGGAATAAATGGGTAAAAATTTTCAAAAAATAACATAAATGGGGCCCATTCTGTACAAAAAGTTTATGAACAAATTTTCAATTTTTCTATTCTGATGTGTTGCTATACTATTCCTTTTTAAAATGAACTTCAAGACAAGAGATATTTTAATTTTTACAAAAACTAGAGCACTTTATCTTAGTTATTACTTGAAATTGCTTAAAATAACAGTAATTATATTCACATAAGGGACTTTAAATTTTGTAATAAAACAGTGATTGATAAATGTGAAAGTTAAAACACTCCTACTATTATACAGAACATACACCGAAAAATTCGGTTAATTATTTTTAAAACTTTTAGAGTAATCGCTGTTCCCGTTTGAGCATTTTCAAAAAAACACATTTCGAATAAAAATCGTTTTAATGTACGACATCTTGCTTAAAGTAATGGCATCTGCTTTTACTAAAATACGTGTAGTTTTTGTTCCAGTGAACGAAAAATAATAAACTTGGTATTTTTATAAAGCTAATAAGATGGTCCATAAAATAAAATCATAAAAGCATTTTGTCAATTTTTGGCAAAATTCCCAATTTTAGGGTAGTCGGACACCGTAATCAATGAAATATCTTATTTTTGAACTCCTGTTTTTCCTTGTGAATGGAAACCATAATTATTTCTTAAATAAAATTGTTCTTCTTAGAGGGCGATGGATTGAAATAAATTTTTAAAAGTATCTAAGCAGCAGGTAAATAGACTTACGAGTCATCTCTAATGTGTGTACTCTTAAAAAATAACTAAAAATTTTACTTTCAACTTCACTTAAATGATTCTTAATGACATTTGTAGTAAAAAATAATACAGTGTAACTTGTATACCCTTTATTTTACATAATAAAGGATGTTATAAGCAACATATTTGTGCCAAGGCTTCACTTTAACAGTGTGTATATATATGATAAAGGGAACTAAAAATTCAATAGTGTCGCATGAATGTTGTCAAAACTATAATGAGTATCAAAAAGTAATTTTGAGAAGCATTAAAAAAATACAGTAAATTGGTTTTAGATTTTGAAGAGACAACTAAAATGAGTTCAATAAATTAGTAAATGGAATTAAAAAAATTATGCCGATAATTTAACTTTTTACGGTAAAATCTTATAATGGAGTCAAAATTTTTTTAATTATAGGCGTTAACTATATCATATTTATTTAGAATTAAGTAACATATATATCTTTTTAATCTATTGAATTGCTTCACATAGGATCCAAAAGGTTTCCTTCTAAAGGAAGTAGGGTTATGCAAGTAGAATATAAATTGATGTACGGAACTTTTTGTTTCAGATTTAGACTATTTGAAAGAGACATGTTTTTTTTTCTAATAAAATAATGCGTTTTATTAGAAAAAGCAAAATCTTACAGGATTTTGCATAATGATTTGTATCAAGTCTTTGTAATACTTTAAAAAATTTCAGATATAATCATGAGAGACAAAATAATAGATTGTAATAGATTCAGAAAATACTGCATTTTAGCAGTTATCGTTCAGTTCTGAATCAATATGTATTTGAAACTTCGGGTCTCCTTAACTTTGAAAGAATAAAGAATGTTATTATGGGGATAAACAATTATTTAAACTCAGCTCGTTCATAAGAGTTCGAAAAATGGCAATCTTCACTAAACCGAAACAAATTACTTTTATTTTTATTTTCCTTTTGTTTTGTTTCCCTTTTATACTTAATTAATATTAATACACCCACGTTTCTAACATTTGACAGCTTTATTTGTAATAATTTTATCAATGAAAATAACTGCTCAGAGGTTTTTACGAGCAAAATTCTTCATAGTTAGTTCACATTAATGCTAATTTTGGTTAGAATCTTCGACCTATATTTATACCTACTTTAGTACCATATACGAATTTATCATGCATTACAAACACCATCAAACAAAAAAAAGCTAAATTTAAAAACAGTGGATTTAATTCGCTTTGATTACTTAGATATATAGACAAAGATAAATGAATTAATTATTTTTACCTTGAAGTGTCATACGATTTGATTACATTCATATTTTATTTTCAATTTATCCTTATATACTACATGATTAAGTTATAAAATTATTATGTTGTATAATCAGATTTTATCACATAAATGCATAAAAAGCTGTTATCACATTTGTTTTCGAAAAGTGAAGTTCATTACAAGGAACATCGTTGCATTTATCCCAAAAAAAGTACTAAGATAAAAAAATAAGTAAGGAAGATATTTAAAAAAAAAATTGATGTTATTTTACGTAAGTCCTACGTTGTACTTCCGAAAAAATCATCTTTTGATTCTCTGCAGACAAGATGGAACAGTATTTTGGAAGCTTTTCAAAAATACGCCCCTGAAAATATTTACAAATAAATCCTCAGTCCCAAATGTCAGAAATGAAACATTTGACCTTTTGAAATTGTCCTTAGAGTGTTATGCCGTTTCTAAAATTTACACTACAGTGATGCAAAAAGATGTAAGCGCTAACAACATGAAATTATTATTATTTATTGTTTCTTCCTTTATGAAAGATTGTAAAATGTTTATCAGGAAAGCTTACGAAAAAAAAAATGAATTTCGTTGTTTAGTAAAATATAAAAGACTACATTTATTTTATTTAGCTTATTAGCAAAAATTTATATTAATATTAAATATATATACTGAACTACTATGTAATTATATTATCGAAAATATTGTCAATATTCATTTCTAATTGAAAATATGTACATATATAATTGCTTAGTTTTTTTTAATTAGACATTTTGATATTTTTAACAAACTTTTTCAGATAAGTTGCAAATCTCAAATATACAGACACAAGTTGTACCATTTAAAATTACAATAAGTAAATAAAAAAGAAGTTGAAATTTTATGTAGGTCAAGATATTAAGATTGTAAAACAGAAGAAGAAAAAAACTGCGCTTGGAAAAGAAATGAATGAAATAGACTTAAAATGACGAATAACAATAAATATTGTTTCATAACTGTGAACCTAATAAATAATATTGTAATTTAAAAAAAATACGAACTCTTAGACAGACATTTTAAAAAATTGAAAATAATTCTGGTTGCATATATATCTTTGTTTTCATTTTGGTTTCATATTTGCTGTGAATAACGATTATATTACAATTTGAGACATTTTCTACCTCCCTTCCTCCTCCCTAAGGGGACATGGTACATTTTACGCAAAATTTTTTAATTTAAGGATTTTCAAAACTTTTTTGGTTGTCTCCTATGTGTGTATACTATGTAAAACAGATTTTTTGCTCAAAATTTCATAAAAAGTTAGCCATTTAATTTTTTATGGAAAAAACTTCAAATTTGTGATTTTAAAATGCTACTCCTCCTACAAAAATTTACGTACACGCACGAAATTTAATTTACAAGTACATCAAACTATGTATAACAAAAGTTGGTATGGGTTTCACGATAACATGATTGGTATTCGTACAACACTTCCTTTTATGAATGCTTATTGAAAATTCCTTAAAAAATGTATAAATTCTGAGTTCAATTATTTTTAGAAAAATAAGTATTGCTTTGATTCAAAAATGCATACCAACTTTTGTTACATGTATTATTAGCAATAGATAAAAAAAAAATTCAAAGCATTAGGCGCAATAGAAAAAAAGCCTCAGCATTTTAAATGAAGATAAACTAGTTATTTTATCTTTCCGAGATAAATAAGCTTAAAGTTTTGATTTGGCATAGGAATGTGAATAAACGCGAACGTAAAAGCTATCATAATTCTGTGTTTTTTTTTAAGTTTAGAGCTTTCAAATTTTGTGAGGTTATAGAAAAGTACATAAAAAATAATTTAGGCTAAAGAAATTAAATTTGATTTTTTGACCGATTTTCGGCAATTGAATCGTACTGTGTCCCCTTAAAGCTTTCACAAACAATGTATGAATACACTATTCTTTTAAGGATAGTTTATGATCATAACATTGTACAAAGGAATCTTGGGGAAAAGCCAAAATTTAGCATACGAAGGGAAAAAAATTGAGTCTTTTTTTTTTTACACGAAACGCAGGGGGAAAAGTAGGAAGGGAGAGACAGCATCTTTGGGACAGTTGCATTTCCCTTTGGCTGTATGCCCACTCCTTAGGTTAACAGTCAATTATTTTCATTTGTCACATTAATTGGAAAAAAATATAATGAGTTATGTTTATTATTTGGATCGAACTATATTTACGACGTAATGAAAGATTGCAATAAATCCTTCTTCCTTAATAATTATTGGGTTCTTACGTTTTATCCTGTCGACCATTTTCTTCACACAAAAAATGCCACTAAACGGCGTAACTTAACAAATAAAATAATGTATTAGTCGTTACTTTTAAACACCATATGAGATTAGCGCAACCAACAAATTTATTGATTGTTTGGCTGGTGCTAGTAATTTCACAAATATTCGCAGTCGACGGAATAATTATAAAGCACCAATTATCACATATTCATACTTTACACCTTACAGAATTCGAACTGGATAACAATGTAGAAACGATAATCAATCCATAATGCTTCAAGTATTGCACATTAGAGAAAGATCGTTCCTAAAAGATATAGGAATATTTTTAAAAGAAATGTATGGATAACAGATACAGAATTAAAAAGGATTTAAAAATTTTAAATGTAATAAATTAATTTTTTTAAAAAAAACTTTAAGCGGAAATTGCTTAGATCGATACATAAGGAATCGCAGTTGTATAAAAAATAATCAGTTTCTTCACAAAAATAAACTGAATTTTATGAAATAACTATCGTACATGTGCAAGTAATGATTATTTAACGATATATTTTTTAAGGAAACTTTCTTTTAGAATTCTTCATAATCATTTCTTTACAATGGCCTTTAGAAATGTTTCTATTGTAATGTAATGCAGATATTTTATTCATTCCTGATTCATTTTATTTTCCATTGTTTATGATTAGAGACGAATTTCACACAAGGTCAAATTATTTTTCAGAACCATGTAGAAGGTTTCTCAGAAATTTCTGCAAGATTCAACGTTCTTTCTTTTGCAAATCTTTCAGAATAACTAATGTCAAACTTTTTTGTAAACCCAACCATTGCAAACACTTGTAATTTTCTTGAATCAAAACATTTTAAGCAGTTGCTATAAAACGAGCGATAAAACGAGCATATTAATATTAAAATTCTTAATAATCCTTAAAAAGCTTTTAAAAAGTTAATTTTTTTAACAAATCAAATCTTTCAAAAGAGAATAAAGACTTAAGAAAAACACCATTGATATAATTTCATTATATTGATTATAATGTGATCTTTTTAAACGAAGAAAATCTACCACTATAAATTTAAAATTGAATTTTTTTTTTTGCAGCATTTTTTAGAAAGTGTATTTAAAAGAAACATAAAAATATATAATTTGAAAAATTGTTTGAAACATTTTTAGTTGTATTTGTCTCTAAAAAAGTCACATTTAAAGTTTTTTAAAAAAAAAATAATATTTTACTTTTATAATAATTCTAATATTCACTTGAAGAAGTTTGATTTTGTCCTGACCACTAATAGTACACACAACTAAGAACTCATTGAAATGTCATTATAAGCTTTCAAAAAGAAAAGAAAAAATGTCGCTGTTAAAGGAAATAAGGGAAAGAAAAACATTAATCTAATCAATGAATGGGGAAGGGGGGGGGAGACCTTCTCTAAGTCTCAAAACAAATGAATTTATAAACAACACAATTTTCGTGCGTGAGAATTGACGTAAAGGACTTGCTAATGAGATTGCAATTCATAAAAATTGGTTTAATGTAGCATTACGACTATTTATATATTAAATAGGGATTTTTTTTTTAAAAAAAGTAATATTTAGTTTTTAAAAATATCTCACATGATGTGTAGATTATATTT
This sequence comes from Trichonephila clavata, assembly GCA_019973975.1. Classification (NCBI taxonomy): domain Eukaryota; kingdom Metazoa; phylum Arthropoda; class Arachnida; order Araneae; family Nephilidae; genus Trichonephila; species Trichonephila clavata. The sequence goes on along the minus strand of BMAO01031950.1, from coordinate 33,507 downwards.
TATGCTGCTTAAATTAACCGACTACTTGCAACAACTTTAAAAAAAAATGGAGGTATGAAGGATTTTTTTGTTGTTTTTAGATTTGTTTAGTACATTTTAAGGAAAATATGCTAAAATTAAGATAAGAAAAAGAAATTATTATAACTAAAATGGGAAAAACTGGTAAAAATTTACAAAAAATATTATAAACGTGGCCCATTTTGTACCAAAGGTTTATGCACAAATTTTTAATTTTTCTATTCTGATGTGTTGCTATATTATTCATTTTTGAAATGACCTTCAGGATAAGAGATATTTGAATTTTTACAAAAATCAGAGCACTTTATCAGAGTTATTATATGAAATTACTAAAAATAACAGTGACTATATTTATTAACATAAGAGACTGTAAATTTTGTAATAAAACAGTGATTGATAAAACACTTCCACTATTATACAGAACATACACAAAAAATTTCAGTTAGTTATTTTCAAAACTTTTTGAGCAATCGCTGGCCCCATTTGAGCATTTAAAAAAAGATCAAGTTTCGAGCAAAACTCGTTTTTAAGTATGACATCTTGCTTAAAGTAATGGCATCTGCTTTTACTAAAACACTTGTAGTTTTTGTTCTAGCGAACGGAAAATAACAAACTTGATATTTTTATAAAGCTAATAAGATTGTTTTAAAAATAAAATCATAAAAAATTGTCAAGTATGTCAAAAATTACAATTTTAGTGTAGTCGGATACCTTTCATACCAAAAACACTTTTTTTGTTGTAAATAAATGAATATTAATACCCATCGTTGAAATGGCACTTTTAAACATCGAGTAAATAATTTTACCTTTACGAAACTAAAGGAACAAATGAAAAGAATGTGACCGATTTTTATGAAGCATTTTTGGGCTTTAAAAGAAAGAAAAAAATGCCCTGCATGTAAAATTATGGCAAATTTTTAAATATTTTTTAAAAATTTGTTCCATACTCATTCTTTTTTCTCTTGCAAGATAAAAGCTTAAAGATAAATGCAGCAGATTTTTTTTTTTTTTTTTTTTTTGAGTTTTTACAACGTAGGATGATTTTATATAATTGAATGTAGTTTTCATATCAGTTAAGACATTACATAAATATCATCCACAACAAAAATTTAAGAAGAAAAATGTGTATACTTTACAATTTCTTGCGTTGAAGCATTTTCAAAAATTTATCAGAAAAAAAGAAGTAGTTCAAAAAATTAATTATCCGAAAATATAATGACAGAATATTTATAGTAATGATTTAATTCCTTTGAAGATAGGACTTATTCTTAGTAGTATTTAATCTTTTTATGATATCTAATCAAAGTAAAAAATCATTTTGCTTTGATAAGAAAATTATCCAAAGTAGTTTTTTTAATATTCTTAAGTATCACACACACACACACAAAATTGTTTCATTTATGGGCAGGTATCAATTAACCAAAGTACTTTTTTAAAAAAAATCTTTTTCTTTAGCATAAGAATTATATAAATATTCAAAACAAACGTCACTGGCACATATTAGGCATAAATATTAAAAAGGAAACTCTTGAATGGGTACTTTCTATGAAATATGCTCTTTTTTGTCCCTTTACTCAAGAAAAAGAAACAAAATTAAGTTAATAAATTATTTAAAATTCCTAACGGTAAACAATATTTTTCGTTTTATTATCCGTGGCATGCATTTTATATAGATTAAAAAAACCCACAATAATTGAGATATTTTATACTTTTCATAAATTTCACTCACCTTTTTGTCATGTTTTTTTAAAGACGCTATACAATCCTTTGTTCACAAAATGATGTATAAAAAGAAACTATTCATAAAACTGTTGCATAAAAATTGTCCGTATCGCGAGAGGAGAAAAATTACTCCAATCAAAATTCAAGTTTTCAGAAGCAGAAGACAATTTTTGAATCCAAATATTTCGTCTTTAGGCAAGATTAATTTTTCTTTGAATGAAAGGACACACATTCAAGATTTATCCTTCAAACATATGCACGCGACACAGATACTATTAAATACACATTTTTAATACATATTTTTTTGAGTAACAGTTAAGTATAACCAAGCGTATTTTTAAAAGAAAAACTATATAGTTTTCTTTGGATTAAATAAAATCAAGAAAAACGATTTCATAATTTTCTCTTGGCTTAGTCAAATGAGGTCGATGATTCAACACTTTGCATAGGTGTATAAAAAGAAAACAAACTATTCAAGCGAGTTGACGATTTGTTTCGTTGGTGGAGGCGGCGGAAGAGAGACTGATCAGAACCAACAATCCTTTTCTCCAAGCACTGCCCTGGAGGCTTTAGCGTCGCCAACATTTTAACGCCAAAGACGAACTGTCTCCCACTCTTGTGCACACGCGATTTCGAAAGCAAAATTAAAGACCAGGAAATTGTGCCTAAATGAATGAAATGCCGATTATTGGAAACAAAAATGCGTTTCCTTTTAACGCATTGTATGCCTTCAAATACTGTTTAAGATTTTGATTTATATAACTTTAATGCCGACAAGTAATCGATCTTGAAACAATATTTTAGTAAAATTTTTTAATTATTAAGAAATTTGAAGGTTTTGACATTATTAAAAAGAAATAGCTCAAGGAAATTTTGATTTTGATATTCATGTATGTTATAATGCTTGGTCATGTAAAACCGGATCGAAAAAAAGGTGAACAATAACATTTATTTTCATAAAAAATTTAAATTACCATAAAAAATTTCGATTTATTCTTTCCTAAAAGCGTATATTAAGAATATTGAGAGGATATTATTTTACAAAACACGACCTTTGGTGTTCTTTCTTCTATCTAATATATTAGAACAAATAAGTAACATATAACAAGATTTAATCGAACAGAATTTGTTTAACAGTATGAAATAGGAGTTTGAATGAACCAATTATAAATACATACATTAGAAAAATTAAAATTTCTTGTTTTTACATTTGTTGAATGATTTAATATAACGTATACTTTTATTGAATAATAACTAGATGTAGATTAATTAAATTTTAAAAAATTAACAAGAACTAGACACATACTGAAAAAAAGGGCAAGGCCACAGCATTTATTAAATGGATGAAAAAGGTCCTCTTTTATAAATATTCAATGAACATTAATTGAAAACAAAAAAATTCCAATTCCATCAATGATAGGTCTTCTTCTGATAATGACTTTTTTATGTGAATGTATTTAGAAAGTATTTCAAACGAATCTAAAATACAATATAAAGCTACAATTTGAGTTATATTAGTCTCTTTAGCTTTGCTCAAAATTAATAATATTGTAGATTATACAAATCTTGAATTTCAATTTAAATTAATATTTTCAATTAGTTATTTTATGTTTCAATGTGTTTATACTAAAAAGGTTGGGAGAAAATGCTTACTAGTATCCAATATTCCATCGCTATTAAGGCTGACTTCAGTTACTGTTAAAGAATAGGGCCAGAATTCAGAATATTTTTTCAGACATTAAAGTACTCTAATATTAATATTAAATTCTGGCTTCATTATCCAGTAGAGAATCACTTTTTTTTCGTGCTCCTCATTTTTATTTGAGTTCATGTATTTTTTCTGGTATAAAATGTGTTGCCCAATTTTTTTACCTGTACCGTAATGCTAAATGAGTTATCTCTTTACATGTTACAAAAAATTATTTATAGAATATTTTGAAATTTTTAATACGCTATATTTTAAAAAAATGTATGAATTAAAATGTTACAAATTTTCATGAAAATAGAGGCATTTTTTCTGTTCAAAAATGTGCTCCGCGTTTAGTTCAGGCTCTCACGCATTCTGCGAAAATAGCCTTAAACCTCTCCACAGTCTTTAAAAGACAATACGTGATGATACGATATGAAAAAAGAAAAGTAATCTTTCTTTTACGTCAAAGCATATTAATGTCCTTCGAAAACAAAATCAATGAAGCAATGAAATAATTGAAAGACGGAAACGAAGAAAACATGCATTTACGTTCAAGAAGGGGAAAATCGCTACACATTCTTCACAAAACACACACACAAATGTCAAAAATATTTCAGATCAAGCTTCCATCCTTTCAGATAAGTGAAAAAGAAAAGCTAAAAGATGTAAATATTCCTCTTTTTCCTCACACACAGAAGAAAATAGTAACAGATTTGATGCATTTTTTATTGAGCAATTCTCTTAACTTGCACTCAATGACCCGACGACGCCAGAGAGTCTCCGTAGAATAAAGTAACTAGAACTGGGAGAGGGAATAATGGATAACCACCCTTGCCTTCAATTTACATCTAAATTGACCATTATCTTTGGTTCATGATTTACGTCTATATGGCATCTTGTATATTTGAATTTTGGAAATTTACAGTTCTGACTCGAACTGTAACAGTGTATGAAACAGAAAAAGTATTACGATACATATTCGAAAGCAAAAAGCTGAGAGATGTTTAAGAAATGCAACATTGTATTATAGGTATATACGCATAACGCATTTTTTCCCCCGAATGCAATATTATTTCATTATTTATCACGAATATTTCATAAAACGTGCGAAGAAAGACTGCATACCACAGTATTTCGGCTTATGAATTTTGATGTAGTAATTTCATTCTTAGTTTAATTAATTGAAAATATAAAATAAATATATGCTCGGGTTTCTCAAATCATAACAGCTTCATTTTTATGAAATATTTTTGTGGTTTATTTCTGCAATTTTAATTTCTACGTTATTTTTCGTATTGTATATATATATATATATATACGAATTTTTTAAAAATTTGTTTATGCTATATTCTACCAAAATTAATAACAAATTGGTACTTTGTTAAAATATTTTAATGAATTAAATTTTAAATATATAAATAATGAAAAATTATGTATAGCTAAATACATTGTATCATATAACAACAAGAGTAGCTCTATTTTTCATTTATCATTTAGCTGTAAGTCTTGAAACTCACTGTAAGAAATAAAAAGCTGTAAGTAGAAAAATTTGCCTAAAACACTCAAAAGTATTGGAATATTTAAAAGTAATCCCAAAAATTCGGTTAGTCTTCTGTGTTTTTATTCTAAATATAATTATAGGATGGGTAAAAAAGGTATTTTAAAAACTGTTTTTTTTTTTTTTTGCTTCATTGAAGCCAAATGAGCTCATTAAATAGCATTTTCGAATAAGAAATTATTAAAAAAGTAATTAAAAAAACAAATAGAAAATAAAATGATTCAAACTGAGAAAAAATGACTTAATTTGAACAGATTGAAAAGAAAGAGGCTAAAAGTGAGACCCGCAAAATTTATTAACATCTTCAAACTAAAATAGACTCGTTAACAAAAACTTAATCGTGGGTTGATAAAAATAAAGAATAATTTTACAGCTTCTAAGGTTATTAAATTTCAATTTAACTGTGATAAACTTTTTTCGATAAAAAAAATCTTATGAGTTTGATCAATTCCTTTTTAAAGATTGTTATTATAAATTTAAGTTAAAAATGTACACATTTCTTGGCAGCATTTTAAGCTTTAAAAATAAAATTGAATAAAATACTACTATATCACGATAACCAGAGATGAATGTTAATAAAATAAGTGAGCTGTTTGATACTTCAAAACTTAAGCTACCGCTCTTATGCAAATTGAGTATACATAAATTTACTCTCTAATATCTGTCAATGGGATTAATTCATGTGACGTCATAGCCACACGATAAATGCAATTACGTGTTTTCTGCCAATCAGTTCATATACCTTGCGGTTGCTAATTTTTGCCTGTTGCAGGTTCTTTAAAAAAGTATACACTTGTAAACAATAAAAATGTTCATAGGTAAATAAAATGCACTTGATTTAAAAGTACACAAAGTAAAGTAATTTTAAAAGTAAAGTTTAAAAGTAATTTTTTTTTTTACTTTTGAAAACTTTTCGAAGAATATTAATATTTGAACATCTCTACCAAATTTGAAATTTTATCTAAATTTTACGTGTCTTGTGTCAGTTTTGAATTCTGTGGAGATTATGTGGTTGTATTTATCACGTGACCGTCATTAATTCAGCACATTATGAATTTGCTATTACATTTACAAATTTTAAATGTAATATTTATGAACACATTCTATTTCAATAATAGTTGAAGTGTGAAAGAAAATATCAATTCATTGCTTGTAATAGTTACTATCTAAAATCTCATACGAAATTTATTAAAATATAAAGTAGCAAAATTTCCATTAGGCAATATTTTGAATTTAACAGGATAAAAAGAGATGTGATACTTCTTTTATCAAAAAAAATTTAAATGGTACCAAAAAATGTTTAAATATAGACTGAGAAACTGAAACATCGTCGTAAGCAATCGCCAACCTCTTTTTTTCCATAATATAGATTTAAATAACGGATAGTTCAGTAAAATGTTATCATAACTCACATTTCTAATTATTATATAAAAGTTAAAATGAATGAAAATTAAAAGTAATTTTTCCTTGTAGCAGAAAATTATTCTAACCGCAGGAAAAACTGTAGTAAATAACTCAAAGTCAAAACAAAATAATGCAGAAGAATTGGAAACGTGAATAATTCAAACATTTAGAACCGGAAGTAAATGAATGAAAACGATGGATTTTAAATTTTTAGAGGTACTCATATAAGGGATCAGTCATTAAAATATTAAAGGGGCAACGCCAATTTATTCACACATTGAAAACTAGAGTACCTAGTTTTGTATTCCACAAACATTGATGAAATTCTGTTTTGCATTTTCAACCAGAAACTAATAGGCAATGAAATATGATATATAGCTATTCATATTTTCATGAACTATCCATCTAATAGGTTCATTATAATAGGCTACACATTGATTTATACCGAACTTCCTCCTCTATTATCATTTGACTAAAAGGAAAACTAAAGGACGTAGGAAACATAATTAAATAAGCTAAAACTGTGTATTAGAACTTTTAATTTGAATAGTATGTCACGGATTTTTTAAAATCTCTATCTAAAAAATTGAAATTAACGAATTAAATAAATTATTCCAGCAAGTCTTCTTTAGAAACTCTCATTGCTATTAATTTAAGCAAAATGAAAGGGAAAAAAGCATTTACAAACTCCTTTTATGATTCTTTTTATTATCAAAATTGTCCTTATTTATTTATAAAACAGATTTTTTAAAAATTAGTGTTTAGTACCAATAGATTTATTTCTACGACTGAATAGACATTCATTTCAAATGAGCAAATTTACGAGTATAGAATTGGCATTTAAACTGTAATAGGTGCACTAGGTGTAGCTAGTTCTGAGTGGGTCCTGTATCAAAATTCCTCAGGGGCCCTTTTTCAGATATGAGTGCCCTTTAGTGGGACTGTAGTTACACATGTTGGGGGTCCCATATCATTGATACGGCGGTAGCTACGCCCCTTAACAGGTGGGTAGTATGGAATTGACTATGTTCTCTTAGGTATCCGACTAGGTTGAAAAAGTGTTTTTTGACAAAAATGTCGAATTTTTTTATGATTGTAAAACAAAGCCCCAACCTTTAAGATTCCAAAACAGTCTTTATTTTAATTTTACGTAAATTAGAACTCTAGATATACCAATTTAAATAAGTCATAGTAGTTGAAAACGAAACCGGAAGTAATGTCATCTGAACCGGAAGTGAGTGACATATGCAGTGTTTAATTATTATTTCCCTAAAATGGAATTTCAAAAACCAAAATTTTAATTATCTGTTTACTAAACCACAGTTTGCTAATAATTATTTCAAACAATTTTGTTGCAAACTATTGGCAACGGTATTTTAAGTCTATCCCTATTCCGTGTTTGTTTACATTCGACGTTAGATTTACCACGCCTATCTTATTTCTGTTTTTTCTATATTTTGCTTTATTCTTAGAATTTAAATTATTTTAATTTAATCTTAAATTTATTTTACCTGAAATCATGGGTAAATGTCGTTCATATCGTCCCCGTAAAAGAAAGTTTCATGGAAACCAAAATACATACACTGAAATTGCTTCATGAAAGGAAGAAATTATGACCGCCAGTTCACTGAAGCTGTAGTAATACAGAACATTTAACTGGAAACAGGTTGATTGATCTGGAGATTTTAATTGGTATTTTTCCTTATTGTGTTGCCCATTTAAATAGTGTACAGCAGGAAGTCTTTATCTTGTGGAAGATTCAAGGTTTCGATTATCTTCAAACTTTTCTTTGCACTGCAAAAATTTCAGTTTCATATCGGCATTTTGTACTTCTAAAAAGTTAGACAAAATGAATGAACTCAATACCCGTTTTGTTTAGGGCTTAAGATTGATTGGTAGAGGTGTTTCAGCAGAAGAAAACTTTGTGCTGCTTTGAATCTACCTCCCTTTCTCTCAAAGCTTGCATTCCGCCAACAAGAAAAAAAACTCCTCAGTGCTGCTACTTCCATTGGAGAAAAAATAATGAATGACGCAGCAAAAGGTATTAGGCAATTAAAAAATCTATACATGATACTGTAAATTGTGGTGTTTCGGTGGATGGTACCTGGCAGCGTCGTGGTTTTTCTTCGCTAAATGGTTGTGTTAGTGCAATATTTGTCGATACTGGGAAAATTAACTTTGAAACTTTATCTCAGTTTTGTAGAAAATGCAATTCAAAGACGGAGCAACAAAATGTGAAATTGCGGTGTAATCATCATAAAGGATCTTCATCCAGTATGGAACCGGTTGGGGCTTATCGCATTTTTGAGAGGTCGGAAGATCATAGAATGTTACAATACACTGACTATTATGGGGATGGAGATTCCAAAGCTTTTGATGCCGTGAAGAACATTTACGGGAAAGATTCTGTTACGAAGCTAGAAAGTATTGGGCATATTCAAAAAAGAGTTGGAACAAGGCTTCGAAAATTGAAAAGCAGAAATAAAGGACTCGGGGGAAAGGTAAATTGACTGATGGTTTAATTAATAAGCTACAGAATTACTATGGAATTGCTATTCGAAGCAATATTGGGAACTTGGACAAAATGCAGTCTGCTGTTATTGCTGCCTTCTTTCATTGTTGTTCATCAAAACATCAGCCAAAACATGAACAGTGCCCTGTCGGAGCTGAAAGTTGTTGTAAATTTCAACGGGCTAAAGCTTCTAATATAGTGTATCAGGATAAATCCTTGGGACTGCCACGATATATTGTTAACACGATAAAGCCAGTTTATATGGATTTGTGTGACAGAAATCTTTTAAAGAAATGTTTACACGGCAAAACTCAAAAATCCGAACGAAAGTTTTAATGCAATTTTGTGGCAGATATTACCAAAAGAAGTTTTCGTTGAGCATCAAACATTGCGTTTAGGAGCTTATATTGCTGTTGTGCAGTTTAATAATGGCTTCCAGGATTAATTTCCATATTAAATGAAATGGGTATTGTTTCGGGCTATTATACTGTACGGGGACAAAAAACCTTCGATAATGAGCGCATTGCAGATTCAAAACGTCACTCACTGCCAACAGCAAAAACCTGCAGAAGAAAACTTAGGGCCATTCGAAAAAAAATAAATATAAAAATTGAGGAAGAAGAAGGAATAACATATAAAACTGGAGAATTTTAAGTTGTTTTTTTAATATTTACTTTATGTAACTTATAAGTATATTTTTTTAATGTTTTTTGAAGAATGAAATTTTTATGATAATTTTTGCACGAAAACTGGGATATCTCCAAAACAATTATATAAAATTCAATGAAATTTGCAACATTTATGTTATAAGCCCTTGAGAGTGTAGCAAACCGCAGGTTTTAAGATACTTACATTTAATCACATTTTATAGTCCTTTTTAGCTTAGAATATAGAGTAATTTTAACGAAAAATCATTAACGTGAAGTTCGAATGCTTATTAAATATTTATTTTTGAAAATATTTTTTAACCTGCGGTTTGCGACACTTCAGGTGGATCAATAAATATATCAATGCAATTAAAATTACATTATGTACAATATATATATATTTACGCTGTTTTTCCTAAAATTGAAATTTTTAAAAAATATTTTAAAAAAATATTTTTTTTTTCAAAAACAGAGGTGATGCATGGTATTTATTTCATAATTATAACCTTTTAAGCCTATTTATGTTTTTTAAAACAATAAAATTCTTCTGATAATCAATTTTTGAAAAATTGGTCTTCGAACTTAGTCGGGTGCCTTAAGTAATGTTTCCAATCAGCTAATTTTGATTCATTACTCACTTTATTTATAACCGTTCAAATTTATTCATGTGAAATCTTTAAACATTCTAAAAGTTAGAGAATACCTATATCTTAAGGCTATTAGAGTTTCCTATGGTAGTGGCGTAACGGAGTATATTAGCCCCCCCCCTGAAAATTAAGGTTTTGGGCCTCTAGCCCAAATACGTACCCTAGAGTCCCTGGAACCCCTCGCAATGCAGGGTTGCGGGGGTGTACGTTACGCCAATGTGCTATGGTAATAAAGTGGCTAACTTATTCCTGATTTATACTGTCTCGTTATACTTCTATTTTTGTTTGGCTTCTTAAGATTTATAACTATTTAGTATATATTATCACTGAAATATATATTTATTCTTGAGTAAATAATAATAATATTAATAACTTAACAGAACTACTTGAAATACTAAAAACAAAGGCCTAATTCAATTTACAAATATTTTAGAATTAAATTTTGAAAAAAATGCATCTATTATAAAGTACAATTTTATTTAAACTACAATATATTTTAGTTATACATAAAAATATAAAGTTGAATTTGAATAATTACATAATGTGTGACTTTTTGTTAAATACAATTAATTGAAAATAAAATAAAAGGCGTTCATTAATGTCACACTACTTAAGAAGTTTTAAGATTAAGAAATTAAAGAGAATTACGACCACACGTGGAATCGAGATGAAGGTAATGCCTGCAGGGCTTCGAACCGTAATTTTTTTCCACCCGGTTCAATTAAAAAGAATATATCGGTTCTCCGTTCCGGTTTTCGTTCCGACAAAAATAACGATTTTCGGTTCAGATCCGAATGAATAATTTTATTTTATGTATATCCTTCCTTCTCAGAGGTTCAACAACCCAGGCCTTGGCCTTCTCAAGAAGCCTTTTCCAACCCAGCCTTTTTCCTGCTAGTGTTCTCCAATTATTATTTCTCAAAACTAAGAGGTCTTTTACTACACCATTAACCTATCTTAGATCGAACCTGCCCATTCTCCGTATTCCAATTGGTTTGGCATTGAAGACTTTTTTAGTGGTGCAGTTTTTGGCCATTCTGACAACGTGGCTTGCACATTTAATTCGATGTACTTTGATGAGTTAACGATGTCAGATTTTTATATGAGTGACAGAGTTCTAAATTTGATTTTTATGAATATTCCTATTTTAAATCATCTGGTTCATTCATTTGAATTAAATCTGCCTTCTACAAATGGTTTCGAGCGAAACTGAAACAGAAAAGTGCTAGCGAACATCAAAACTGGAAATCGAGAAGCAATGTATATGTAATGAGGATAACTATAAGGTTGGTGTTAAATTATAGAAAATATCGATTATTTGGTTACAGTAACAAAATGACTGAAGATGTATCGAACCGAAATAAACTGATATACATTTTTTCGGTTCAGTTCCAGTTTCGTTCCGACCTAATTCCCAGTTTTTTCTGGTTTTCGGTTCATTTCCGGCTCAAAACCCTGAATGCCTGTATTTGCAAATGGAAATAAAAATGCTGTTCAATTTTCTTCTTAATATTTTTAAACATATTTAATTTTATTAGAATAAAATTTTTAAAAAAATAAAATTTAATTTTAAAATTATAATTTTTTTCTAAATAACATAAATTATAACTCATACACAAATAGCGGGTATAAACAAAAATGTATTGTAATTTAAATAACTTGATTAAATAAAATTGAACAAATATAAAAATTATAATTTGAATTCAATTAAAATATACAAAAGATTCTAAAAAAATAATTTTCGTAAAAATAATATTTTCAGTTTTAATAAAAAAAATATTAATTAAAAGGGGAAATATTACTTATAAAAATATGGAGTCAAATTTAATGGATAAAATATTTGCTTTTATTCTTATTTTATACACAGGCCTTTCATTGAAAAAAATAACATGTTACAAATATTTTTAAAATTCAAGTAATTTATAGCTATATTATTACTAAGAAAAACCTAATTAAATTCAGACTGCTAGATTTTAAGAAAAACTGTCAAGTAATTTAACACTTTCGTTATAATCCTTAAATTTAAGGCAGTAAAGTAACAATTCATGAAATATTTTTTTTAAAAGTCTCGAAACAACTTGATTGCATAACAAGTTTTAATCTGATTTAGATAATGTCACAGTTCTACAAAACACCGCCATTAAAATTAAATATTATTTTTGTAAATGTTGAATTCCTCCTTTTTCGAGACATGTCTTGACAATGTAACAAAGACAAAATATTTAATGCAAAGGAACGGCATAGGAATCGTTTCAAAAATTCAAATGAGAGGCAAAGGTGTTTAGTTTTTTCCTTTCTAACATGACTTCAGACACTCTCAAATGAAATATGTAGGTAATCCCAATTTTCCTTCACTATTTCACTGGGGAAAAAATTGTATTTTATTTCGTTCACCCTCCATCCAGTGTTAGAGCTCAAGAAATTGCCTGGAAGTCTAAGATGGGCGCGATTTTTATCCGTCTTATATGGAATGAATTATTCATGAAAGTATTTACAACGAAAAGAAGATGTTTAATAGAAAGGAAAAATATTTCTCAGTACAATCCAGTATCTCTGGGACAAAAAAAATGTCTTCTTACGGCTCTGAAAGAACGATAAAAAGTGTATAAAACATTCAGGGAAAATATGTGCTACGGTCAGTGAAGGAAATTTTCTTAGACATTTCCTTTGATATACGAGAGATGTTTCTATGGTTACCGTATTGTGCTGAAATGTAGCTCTTACTTAGGAAAAAAAAATTAACAATTTTCCTGAGCTAGAGAGAAGATAAAGAAGACTTTCAGAAAGCGGTAGTTCTCAGGGAGAAAATTTACACGAAATTTGAATATCATTTTATGCCTAACAAATTACAAAAACTAAGCTGTAAAAAGATTGAAAGTCAATTTTTTTCCAACTTTTCAATTATGCATAGGTAGCTTTATCAATAATGGGGAAAAAAAGAAGAAATAACTATTCATTTTTTTAATCCCCATTAAGTACGGTATTTATTCGAATTTAAGCCGCACTTTATTTTCAATAATAATGCTTTTTAGAATTGGTTGCCGCTTCAAATCGAAGGCGGAAAAATTCGTTAAATGAGCGAAATAAAACATTATACAGAGAATTACAGCAATAACAAGTTCATCCATATACTTCAAAGTTTTTTAGGCTTGTAAAATATATTAATTATTCACTTCTTATTAGTTCTCATTTTTTAAAATAATTTCATAAATATCGGATTGATGGCGGCTTAGATTCAAAAAGAGGTGATATATCTTTATTACATTTTTGGGTTAAAAAATTCCAACTACTTATTTTTATGACACAGAATTGGATATGAAATATTATTACAATGTTTTTGTCAAATAATGCAACACAAAGAATGAAAGAAGAATTTTAAAAAATACATACATAAAGAATATTCTTTTGGCAGTTTTTGCTGGAATCACGTTGCAAAACTCAGTGAAATTCATAGCTGTACAAGTTATTGGGAGAAAAGTCTATTTTGAACACTGCATACCGTATACAGCAGTTTTTTGTTATCACAAAAAATAAGTAATTATTTCAAAAGCATTAACATCAAGAATGCTTTACGTGGTGAGATCGAAAAATTCGGGGACTCCGGCCGTTGCTGACGACGAAAGTAAGTACTTAAATTTAAACCACTTGAAATAAATTCTCCCAACTCTACTCTACCCTACCTGGTCAGGTTGGTTTAATTCATGCCATGCGAGCGAACCGCACGAGCAGCTGTTACCTTCCGAAGCTAGTTAGCATTGTTCTGCGAGATAAGAAAGATGGCTTTTCTTGAACAGCGTTGAACATTAAATTCTGTCAACGCTTAGGTAAAACACCAATGAAGATATTGGAAATGCTAAGTAATGAATCTACCATAGCGAGATCCAACGTTTACGAATGGCATCTGCGTTTTAAAAAGGGCCGATAATCCATCGAATGCGATGAACACGTTGGACGACTGACTTCTTGGAATGCGAAAATTTTGCGTTGGTGTCTGAATGTATTAGAAAAGATCGTCGTCAAACACTTGTACATATCACTGAAGATACACATTTCTCGAAGACATCGTTTGAGGGAATCCATTTGTCACAAACGGCCTCAGTTCTGGCAGAAGGATGACGGGCATCTTCTGCATGACAACGCACCAGCACATCGATCTGAACTGGTAAAAGAGTTCCTTGCCAAAACTCGCACTAATGTTCTTCCATATCCCCCCAACCCTATTCATCAGACTTAACCCCGTGTGACTTTTACCTGTTCCCATCAATGAAAAAACATTTACTGGGACTCCGTTTTGTGTCATCAGATGAAGTGAAAGTAGCATGGCAGGAGGAGCTTCCAGCTGTGCTTCCGGAAGTTATACGAACGCTGGCAGCAGTGTATCGTCGTCCAAGGGGACTACTTAGATGGTAGATGTGCTTCGGTACTTTGAACTACGCAGCGTAAGGTTTTCAACACCTTGTCCTCGAACTTTTGGATCATGCTACGTATTAATAAACATACTTTTAAAAATCAAACTGTAGTGCTATCATAAAATTAAATAAAAGGTGTTAAAATGTTTTAATAAACATAATTTTGAAAACTATTGCGAGAAAAAAAAATTTTACTACATATTTGCAAGCACTTTTCCATGTTAACATATTGAATATTTTTAAAAACAAATACAGTACAAAACATTTTATTCACCGGATTTTACAGAATTTTATTAAAACAATGGTAATATATATATAACACATTTAAAAATTAAATTAAACATTTATCTAAATTAATAAATTAGATTTGAAGAATTTTCTTGTTATATTTACGAAATAAAATATATAATAAGGTATTCCTTTCCAAATTTACAATAAACACATTCAAGAAATTACCTTAATTTGCTTTCGAATTCTCCTATTTTATTGCAATGTTTGAACATTCCATAAATATGTTATACCAATAACGAGCATAAATAGCTCACAAAGAGCTATTTAAAGCAAGCAAGCTTTAAAAATATATTTTTGATTTGGGAACAACTTTTTTAAACTTGACTTTACTAATACAGGTAAAATGAAATTAAAAAAATTAAAAATAGAGCACCAATATTAATTTAACATTTGTTGTGTGCCATTTACGTTCTATACTAAAAAAAGAATCGCCATCAAAACATTTCTGTAAGACGATAAAAGGACATAAATTTGCCAAGAGGATTTCAATACAGTCAAATGGATCAAAAATAATGTACGTTTAAAAATATTCGTAGAGTTATTTTTTAAATCATTGGCATTTATTAATTAAATTATTGAACAAAATATTGTTGCCAATGATTAAAAATTAACCAAGTTGAAAATTTTTTTTAAAAAATAAGGTAACTTTCGATTTTGTTTAAAAATTTTCCCATCGAATTTAAAAATTTTAAGTGAGCTAAATCGATATCTAATAACTTAGCTTCAAAAATGTGTATTTATTAAGTGTTCAGAATTTGTACCACAAGTTGCATTATTTCAAACTTAATAATTATTTTAATTCATTTACTTTTGGCAACAAGAATAAGTCTTTGAACTTTGCTTGAAATTAAAATAAAGTTTTTTAAGGAGAATAATCATATGCAGCGATAATCTAACAATACTTTAGTATTTCGTGACTAAATGCATGACTTTCCCTTTGTGGGTAAGTCCTTGAAGAATTATTAATAATGAATTAATATAACTATATATTTTGATCCAATTTCTAAGCTCTCGTTGGCTAGCAAAGTCCTCTTGATTAAAAAAAGAAATCTTTAACATAAGATTTTAGCCATTTTCTTTTATGCACTTATTTTAGAACATCCTACACCACAAAAAATATTTTAGAAGGCCTCGTAACGATATAAATGTAATTCAAAAACAAATATTTCTCCAAACAAAATTAAATATTTAGAAAACAAAACAAAATAAAAATACGAAAAATCTTTTGAAAAACAATTACGCTTCTGATCATTACAATTTTTAACAAAGAAATGACAATTTCTCCCTTTTTATAGCATGAAAAATGTATTATAATTGTATTTTTTTCCTATTGGTATGATTAAGCATTGTGCCTTGTATATTGCCTCATTTTTTCCTCATAAAAATCCATTGGAATGCTTCCAATTTCGTTTCCATTTAAAATGATGAGCAAGTGAAAAATGCTTTTTAGTTAGGAAAAAAAAATGTGAAGTAATTTGAAAATATTATATAATACGAGGATACACTAGATTTTGTTTGGGTTGGAGATTGAAAAAAAAATTTTACAAATAAAAAGCTAATACATCTTTTATCCTCCTATTTTCCCTTTATTATTCAAAGGCATTCTGACATAAAAATAACACATTATTTAAAACAAATTCAAACATGTCACAAAATAAGACTATTACTTATCATGAGTAAAAAAAAATTATGCAACTAAAAGATTACTTATTCTTCTAATTCATACAATCTTTTTTATAAAGATCTTTTTAGTTTTTCTTTCTTTCTTTATTTTTTTAATCTTTATTGTCTGACTACGTTCGGAAACGTGATTTTGAAAAAGTGTATATTTGAATAAAATGATATTTAGTGTTAGTTGAATTATAATATACATTGCAAACCGTTTTAAGAAAGTTATTTTCAAAAAACTGTTTAAATGTAATTTTTTTGGAAAAAAATTTTGAAAGAGAGAGCGACATAGTTTCATAACATTCTATTTTTCTGGAAAATGCTTCTTTAATATTCTTTTTTTTTTTTTTTGTTGTTGTTAAAACTTTTTTTTATTAAAATGTGAATTCATTCACTTCAAAATTCGTAGTTTCGCCTCTGTACAGAAGTCTTAGTATTATTATAAGTATTATAAAAGCCTTTTGCATACAAGGAAAATTTTCTTACTTCATTTTTTGCCAAAAAAAAAATAAATAAATAAATAAAAAAAATAAGATACTTTTTTTTTGTAATAACAATTTTTATATGTGTGCATATAATAACATACTTATATAATAACAATTCTTCAAACAATTTTACGTGCATATTTCAATTCTGGTGACACTAAATATTGAAAAAATTATCCAGATGTACGCTTTTTTCAAAATCAGGTTTCCAAACATTGTCAGCCACCTTAAGAGGTCTCAGGGGTGTTAATTTATTTTGTCTTGAGGGATGAAAATATAAACAATTTTCTCAAACAGGTATACTTCTTTTAAATTTAAATCAAATAATTCAAATCTCTGGCATATTATTTACAAAGGATTATGGTTTCAAAAAAGTACAAAATGTTTGAAATATAATAATAATTTTAAAAATTATAAGCATGAGCAAATAAGAAATAATTTTGTAATAAATATTAAGTAATTTTTGCGTTGAGCACGCTATTTTCTAAAAAAGTAGATTTTGATGTATAAAACTTTATATAACTATAAAATGTGTTATACTCTTTAAACACTACTAATTTAAGAATAGTATATCTTTTGTATTTCAAAATATTTGAAAAACATTGAAATTTTTTAAAAAAATTTGAAAATGTAATTTTTTTATTTTTTATAAAATATAATTTATTGTTCTATTTATTTCAAAATACTAAAGTGTAATAAGGATACATTTAACTTTATAAATTAACTTATTTCTAGTAATTAAAGCCACTATTTTAGAAGATAGCATTCGCAACGTAAAATTTAATTAATATTTCTCGTGGAAATATTTCTTACTTTCATATGCTTATAATTTTTTAAATTATGATTATATTTTTCACATTTTACGCTTTTCTGAAGCATCATTACATTATAAATAATGTGTAAAAGATTCGAAACATTTAATTTTAACTACAAAGAGTTATATATATTTGAATATTATTTATATTTTCAGCCCTCTAGAGAAAGTTAACACCCCCGAGGCCTCTTAATTTTATAATATTTTCTAAACAAGTAAAACTCAGATATATTGTAACTCATCGTAATTCACTGGGTGAGTTATTTCTCTTGGGAAAATTTCTCTTAAGTTATAAAAGAACCAGTTTTCGAAATAGTCGTTGTGAACCTGATGACAGAACGTTCTGAAGGCTGTGGTGGACGTTTTTGAGACTGTCATGTTGAATAGTGCATGCATGCGAGAAAAAATTAACTTTAAGATAAGTGATAGTGATCAATGACATAGACAAGGTCAAAATTTGGAATTAAATCCTTCTATGCAGTACGGGTTATGACATATCAGGCAAATTCCGAAAACAAAGACATTTATTATAGTTCCGGCAACTCGTCCATGCGTATGAATACACAAATGATTTATGAAACAATCACAACGAAAGACAGAATAGAGTAGAAAAATTAGTCATTCATTTATATGACCTTTTCTTTTCTTTCTACGATTTATCTTTAAGAAATCAGTATATGTACAGTAAAAAGTGATAGATTGGGGCAGTTAGTGAATGCTTCCTACAGACTTCCAAAGAAACAGAAATTTTAGAACAATACAAGTATATTGTTGAAAAAATGTCGAGTCATTAAAATTGCTATCGCAATAAACGTAAAAAAATTTCGAAATTTTTAACGATGTTCAATTAAGGTGAATATATATTTTTTTCATTAAAATACTAGACCGTCACGCTCTTCTCGATGAATAATGTACTTCCTGAAAAAAGTGGTCAGATCAGTTTTTTCGAGAAAATTTATTGTTAATTGAGAGTGGTGCACCATAAAAACTACTTCTTATGGTAATATATACTGCAACGTTAATAAGATTATATATGCTTTTCATAATTCTTATAGGACGATAATTCTTGACAAACGACTAAGAGAAATAATTATTTTGTAAGTTATTTAATGTCAGAAATGAAAATTAAAAAAATAATAATAAGTGAAAAACACATGCCCTACCTCGAACAGCATTTTTTTTCATAATATTGTTCATTCAAATTTAATTGGTAGTCAATTACGAACAATACTCAATGTTATCAATTGTGTTGTATTTAATTTGATATATTCACACAATTTATTTTTAATTTTTAAATTAAATTAACTCAAAGGAAACTAGCCACTTCTATTTTTCTATGTATATAAATAAATATATCGTAATCGTTGCTACAATCGCAATAGAACGGGGGGGGGGGGGGGGATCGCGGTTACAAAAAGAAAAATAAATTATTAATGGGGACATACCTATGCGGAAAATATGTTCTATGACAGAAATTTAAAAAATAATCTAAAAGAAATAATTTCAAAATTTTTGTAAAATTAGGCGTATAACGAACACTTTTAGTTCTAAAAATAAGACAGAAAATTACAGGTGCGCGTTATACGCCAAAAAGATGATTGCTATAAAGATTAAAAAAAGGGGGGGGGATGAGCACAAAAAAAAATAAAGACTTCTACATACATCGAAATTTTATTTATTTGAAAGAAATGACACATACCTTAAGAACTGAACCCCTTAAGCGGTCAATTTTTTTTTGCCCAAATGTTCCAAAAAAAAGGCATATTTTTTTATTGTATATAACTAACCATAATACTTAAAATACGAAAATGGAAGAATTTTATTTTAATTTTAAAGTTTTCACACTACTTTTTATTTTATAAAAAAGAAATATACAAAACCCTAAATGTTTGATTTTTATAAGTACACTCTGCATGCTATGAAAAATGTTACATATATCTCTTAAAAGAATTTCTCTTCTACTTACAAAATATTTTCATGTTTGTTCCTTTTTTGCAAACGGTTGAAGATTGTGTGTGCATATATACATATATCATACAATTTGAAGCATGGTGTAATACTAAGTCTTACATTGCAATGGGGGACAGAGATAGTATCGACTTTTTTGGATCATCTTTCCATTTTCATTTCTTCTCAAGCAAGAAATTTCACATTGCCTTGTTAGCCCCTGTTCTTTATCGAATATTTTCAAGAACCTAAATTCCCGCCTGCAATGAAAAATTTCCGTCTTTATCACAAAGAAAAGCCCGGATGAGAAATATTTCAGTACCATGGACAAACTGCCTTTCACAAAAACACGAGCACTAATAATCCCACTAAAAGAATTTTAAAAAAATATGTCCAAATTAAAGATAATAAGAAGGAAACATCACTTCCCGTACAGAGTACGGACAAACCAGTTAAAGGGTTAAAGGGTTGTACTTATTAGTATACTGAACTGAACTCAATGGCGCAATAGCCCATGAAAACCAAGGCCAACTGTGCCTATCTCAGTTTACGTGACCTTAGGGGACGTGACCACTGCACTGAGGTGCATATGTTTCGGTTAAGTGGTCAGTCTGACACATAACCCCCAGTTTTCAGTTCCCAAGCAAGCTTGATACTCATTTATCAAGGGATGAAAGGCTGAGTCGACCTTGCCCGACCCAAGATTGAACACCGAACATGTGGCGCGGAAACGCGACACACTACCACTCAGCCACTGAGCTTCATTAGTATACTATTTTTTCAAAATCCAGGGATAATACCTGAGTAAATGACTTCAAAACATAAAAACATTTCACATAAACATTTCAGGTTTCTTCGTAAAAAAAGAATTGCGTGTTATACTGCGAATATACCTACAAATGTTGAAAAAATGCAGCTCGAAAGTAAGGGTGCGCGTTATACGCCGGATTTTTCAATAAATAACACGGACTGGTGATTGATGAAAAGTGTAGTTCAATGTACATTGCATCATTTCAAAACCCAGCTCTCTTCCAGCACCGTCCAATCAGTACGATTCAAGCTTGTTTCATCTTTCGCTCTCAGGTGTCGTTTTCGTTATTTGACAGTGGTTCAAAATTACGAGGTCCATTACAAGTAGTCGTCTTGTTGCTTTATTATGCGACTTAAATAAGCATTCACTCACTTCATCTTCCACTTTACAGTGCTCTGAAATTTCGACAGTATAGGTTTTTTTTTTTAAAAAAAAATTAATACTAAAAGAAACTAATGAATGCACATGATATTTGTTTTCTTGTAACTACTTATGCTCTCATCACAACTAATGTTAAAAAGTACAACAATACAGGTTTCACTCTGTGGTAACCTGTAGCCACCCCTTACATTAATACCTTCCTGTCTATCTGAAAACCCGGCTAGATGTGTAGGCGGACTTAAATGATCAAAAGACATAATTCCAATTCAAACTGATTTATTGATGCTTATCAGTATATAAGATCAGACACAACACAATTCTAATTAAGATAAATAAACAAGAGTAGAGTGTGGAGGTGAGATATCAATACAAACGGATAATAATACAGAATTTCAACTGAATCTAGGACAGCTTAAACACGCACAGTTACAACTACGCCTCACACTAATAATCTGATTTACTTAATCAAAGTCACTAACCTTATATTTTACTGCTGCTGTCACTTCGTGACGAACTTCAGGCACTCAAATTAGCTGGATGAATTGACGAAGACTCCACGCTCCGTACTAGTGAATTTCAATACTTTTGATCCGCTTCTCTTCGCACACATCAAAACGTATCAAGCTTGCTTAACTTGTCAAAAACTACGTGTCGACTTCTCGATCTCTTCACTTTTCTTTAATTCCCTTGACTTCTCACTTCCTCTTACTTAGCTCTCTTCAACTCGCGAAAACCGACTTCATATAATATTCCTTATTGACATAAATCACGCTTGGTTCTCGATGAAGGTTGGTTGAAATAAATAATTTGAATTAAAGATAAAAAGAAGAGGTTAGTGAAAAACCGTATGAATTCGTCACAACTTAACAAAAATTACTCTTGACATTTCACCATAAAAAAAAAAACTCAAATACATAAAGATATAATGTGTTTAACTATTCGTTAATAAAGAATAAGTTATTTTATGTAAAAATATATACAAAAAATTCTAAAATTTTTGGAGACCCCTAGATTAAAAAAACATTTTCCTACAGCATACCAGTTGCAAATCGCTAAATTGTTTGTTTAGTAATATCGAAGGTCAAAGTAAAAGAGCTGTCGGGGACGAGCCTCGTAATTTATTGAACAACGGTTAAATGACGATGACAACACTTGAACTCTGCCATTCCACCCTCCAAATTTCGATATCATGCCTAAGTGAAGGTTTTGAGCAGGGATGTGGGCAGACTTTTCCAGGGTATAGGCTACTTCGAATTTTTTTCAATGTGTTGCGTAGTGGCGTAGGTGTGGTGAGCTAAGAAAAAGATCTGCAACAGGGGTCGGCAACCTATGGCACGCGTGCCACATGTGAAACGCGGTATAATTCCCAATGGCACTACTCCACAAATTGTCCATTTTGACATTACCTCGTAAGAAAATTTCTTGTTACGAAATCTCAAGAAGAAAATATATGCAGGCTGACTGCTAGGACACGACTTGGAAAAAAAATACAACGAATTAAATGGGCAGGTCTCGTTGTCAGAAAGGACGATGACCGCACCACTAAAATAGTCTTCAATGCCCAACCAATTGGTACACGGAGAAAAGGCAGGCCAGATCTTAGATGGATTGATGGCCTAGATCAAAGACGGGTAGACTTTTCCAGGGTACGATATACTTTTAATTTTTTCAAGGTGTTACGGTCCACCCAGTGGCGTAGGTGTGGTAAGACAAGGGAAAGGTCTACAATATTTATTATAACTTAATAAAATAAACACGGAATATGAGCTTGCATAATTATAATACAAATACTTTTACGACTGCATTTAAAGCAAAATGCAAGATAAAAACATAATAACAACAACCTCTTATATAACCAAATAAAAAGATGCATTTATTATCAAACAATTCAAAATACATAAAAAATAAAACCTTTTCATCTAAAGTTCTCGTCGTTATAGTCAACAGAAAACTGCATGCTGTCAACCAATCCTGAATATTTCGGTATATAGTAGTTACTATCTGCTGATCTTCAGGCGGTCATCCCAAAATGTCTTGGTGGTCCACCGGTCGATCGCGATCGACTTAATGCCTACACCTGACTTAGAGAAAGATTTCCCAGTTTTGAGAACTAAACGTTGGAGAACACTAGCAGAAAGAAGGCTGGCCTGGAGAAAGCTTCTTGAGAAAGACAAGGTCCGCCCTATGTTGTCGAGCCACTGAGGAAGGAATGATTTTTGGACAACTAAGAAATCAAGGTTGAATATTGATACTTTAGCTGCGGCACTTATCGCAAAATTCAATATGAAGGCTATTTCTTGATCCGAAATTTCCATTTTATTAGAAAATGTTATATTGACAAAAAAATCATTCAGTTGAAAAATACTTGATTATGTAAATAATTTAGAGGGATTTAAGCGAGAGAGTATTTTTGTCTGAGTTTAAGAAATGTTTCATACTTATGTGGTAATTTTTTCTTAAATTTTTTTCATTCCTTTTCATTGTACACAAACAAACTGGTCACCTTCTATACAGCGCACGATGGACGCCAAAAAATTCAATTTCGGTATCATCACAAAAAAAAACAATGTTACACTTGGAAAAACAGCAAAATTGAAAACAAAAATTGTTTACGTTATATATGACGTTAAATAATTTTTCGCACATAGTCGTTAAGCTTAATGCAAGCTCATCACGCAACCTATAATTTTATGTGAAGTGTTGTACACTTTCTGTATCAAATATAAAATAAGAAGAAAATTGATATCACGAAATCATTGAGACATATTTATGAGGTAAATTTTTATCAAGGGAATTTTTTCTGATAAGGAAAACAGGGAAGTAGGTTTTAAGAAGATATAAGCCGGTTACTTAAAAAAAGAATCTAATTTAGATTCTAAGTATATATCAATATTTATTATCGTGATATCTCTCATTATATCTCAAATCTTGATTTGTGATAATCGTGAAGAGTTTCCAAAATAATGTAGGAGAAAGATGCGGATTAAATATTACATAGGAGTTATTTTCAATAGAAGGCACGTACTATGATTCTTATATATGGGAAGGGATAAAATAAATTTGAAAATAGGGAGCACTGTTCTAGAATTATGTCTCAGAAGCGTTAAGTTACTAGAAAACATTGAACATTTTACATTAATAACTTTTACACCTCATTAAAAGTTTTTGTAAACACTTATATAACAAGTTTTCCCATTATTACGTAAGAATGTTGAATAAATAATCATTAAATGGGAAAATTTTAAGAAATGTATCATTGAATGAAATACACAATAATAATAATTAAAAATATGTTAACCGGAATACTTTTAAAATTGCTCATTGATAACATACGTTTTGTAGCATACTTTTCGCTATTTTTTATTTCTTATGTTTGCCATTCAGAATTATGGACACCACTAAATTTAAAATTTGCACTGGAAAAAATAAATGTATTGAATGCGTAAATTAACTTATTCTGGGGCAAAAAATTTCAATATATTAAAAAAGTAAATTGATCAAATAAAGCCTTTTTAACACCCTTTTATAAGTTTCATTTGTATGTAACGGAATCTTTAAACATCATATTGTTACCCACTTTAAAAGGCCAGATTCATTCGAAATTTTGCTCACTTGTCCAGGGCCGATGAAAATATAATAATTTAATAATTTTATTCCATAGTCCTGATCAGGATCATCAGGATTAGCGATTTTCCATTATCAGATCCCATCACGCATCTGGCAAGTATTTTAGATCCCATTTCCAGGTTTAGAGACTAAAGAATTAAGATACAACTTAGTTTGATTAACTGTAAAAGGGTATTGTTTATTAGTTTTTTTAAACTATAATTTTTTATTTTAAGCAGCAAGGCCTCGACCAACTGCAACCAACATATGCTGTTATATTAAAAAAAGGTTCAACAAATACTTATGAGCATACATAAAATCAATACGAAAATGTTTATCAAAATCAAATAAAACCCACATACAGAAGTTAATTGTTACGAAAGAAATTGTTTTTCATTTTAAGAAACTGAAAAGGTTTTTAAACTATTATAAGCTTTGAAGTAAATAAGTATTAATGAATTCAAATTTGCTAGCAGTGAATCAGAGTAATTAAGTAATTCATCATTTTTATTCAATCCAGTAAATTTATGTATTTCCTATTAAATATTTTAAAAAAGGAGATTTTTAGATTTTTTTTATTCTTTTAAATTATTAATTTTTAACTTGGTTACCCACAAAACGTTTTTAAAATGAATTACACATAAAAAAAAAACTTATGATGTTCTTTTATCCTCTAAAATTAAAGGCAAGAGAAAATATAGACTAAAAATATTAAACCAATATTACAAAATTCTTCATTCTTATGATTAAAATCAATAAATTTTGAACCAAAATATTTATTTCATATCCAGAAATAACTTGTTCTAGTTTTGAGGAGTGAACTAATGAATATTAACGTCGCATTGTTCAGCTACACGAGGGCCTTTGGCGACGGACTTTGTAATTTTGAACCTTGGTCAAGTAACGAGGACGACACATGAGTTAGCACCTACTCTCCTAACTACCACGGGAGGAAGTTTGAGCTATCAAAAGATTTTACGTGCATCTTTCCACCAAGGCGAGTCCACAGTGGTACCCGGCTCGAACTCATGACATGCCTGCTACGAGTCCGTTACTATGGCCACTAGGCTACCGCGGCCACTTCTAGTTTTGATAAAGAAACGTTATATGAACCATTAAATTACATTAAGGGAAAATAAAGAAATTACAAAAGATTGCACTCATAAGAATTAAAATGTTAGTGTCTAGAAATAGTCAAATATATATACCGTAAAATCCGGTGTATAACGCGCCTGTACTTTAGAGCTACAATTTTTACTTTTTAGATATATTCGTCGTATACGCGCACACCCTTTTTTACGAAAACACCTGAAATGTACGTATGCAATGCTCGTATGTTTTGAAGTGATTCACACACACACACACATTCGAGGTATTATCCCAGGGGTTTGAAAAAATAGAATATTCTAGAACTACAACTCTTTAAGTTCATAAGAAATGTCATTTCTTTTAAATAAACAGTATTTCGATCTATGCAGAAGTCTAATTTTTTTTTTTCATTTTCTAAGCTGTCATTTTTAAGTATATATATATATATACTTAAAAAGAGTCTGGGAAAATATTTACTATTTGTTGTTGAAACATTTCATGTAATTTTATTTCATAATAAACTTTTATTGCAATACGCTCAGTACTTTTTCTGAAACTCTTTGTTCAGTAAATTTTTAGATGTATATTTCATAACAAAACAGTATGCGATATAGCAGTAGAGTAAATAACACTGAGCATAAATAAAGAGATGATAAGGACAAGATGCGGAGCTTTTTCCTCAAAAATATAGTCTACTGTTATATTGTAGTCCAAAAAGTGCTTCATAAACGTCTTCACATAATAAAATTATGTTAGTTGTTAGTTATATGATAATGGAAACGGAAAGAGTTTCTGTGTTAGACTAACATCAACCTCCACTCTAAGAAACATAAATAGTAGAAAAGCTGTCATGATGTAAGAATTTATTAGAGATAATCACGCAAAAAAGGTGAAAAACAAACTTTTGCAAAAGATCGAGTTCCTTGTAACCGAGTAAAATGCCTCTGTTTCTTAAAGGAAAATCAATCATAATGTCATATGATAATTAAACTTTTTTTTATTGGGAATATTTTCTACAGGCCTCGCAAATTTCAATTACAAGAGTAAATAAAGGAAAACCAGAGAGCAGTATTATAAAAGCAGATGTTTCTTGCACAAGAACTACTTCATCAGCTAATTGCATTTTTTAATGCAATTAAATGCATTAGGTTAAGGATATTTAATTGAAAGAAGGCTCATCCATCACTTACATTAAAAATGATTATATTGAAAGAAAATAATTATCACGGTTTTCACGAAGCATTATAAAGAAAAAAGACTAAAGGTAAAGGTTTTACTTAGAATAACCATGAATTATTTAAAAACGATGCAATAATTTTATAGAAAATGTCAATATATTATGTATAACACTTTTTAGGGTTAAAAATACTTAAATAATCCTAAATTTAACATATTTCATTGAATAACAGAAATCGTACTCATACCAGAACAAAATATTACAGTAAAATTAATCAAAAGAAAACTAATAAATGCACAGTGTAAATAGACTTAAAATGTCAAACATTTAAAAAAAAAACTTCAGAAAAATTTACGATTTATTGATATTTTTGAATAAATCATATTTATATTTTAGATAAAGAGATCAGATCAGAGTTTCTAAAATGGATACCTCAGTATCTACACTCATGTCCATAAATTAAGGATAATGAAGTTCAGGCAAAGAAAGAGACAGAAGTAAAACAAATTTGACTTATTTGTAAAGTTTATTTATTAAACAAAAGGTAAAGAGCAAAAAAGATGCTATATGTTTGACATAATTAATAAAAATTGCGATTTTTACTCCCTGGAGCAAATTTTAAAAAAGAACCTATTTACAAAAAACAGTATAACGTGGTTAGTATGATGATTAATACGGATTATGTCTCCCGGACGATGCAATACAGGCCTTACAACGCCTACGCATGCTGAGTATCAAATTATCAATCTGATCTTGGGGAATATTACACCACTCATCAAGCAATGCCCTCCGAAGTTCCGGTAGACAGGTGGGAGGGAGTTGACGGGCTGCAATTCGTCGGCCAAGCATATCCCACACATACTCTATTCGATTTAAGTCCGGTGAGTATGCTGGTCAATCCATACGGGTGATATCCTACGATTGAAGGCATTCGTCTACAACGTTTGCACGGTGAGGACGGGCGTTGTCACCCATAAACAGAAATTCAGCCTCCATGGCGCCCCGAAACAAACGTACATGGTGTTCCAGAATGACACGCCGATAGATGCGGCCTGTCATCGTTAAACTCTGAACATGCAGGTCAGTTCTGGAACCAAGAATAATTCCTCCCCAAACAAGCCATTCTGCACCACCGTAAAAGTGTCGTTCAATGGTGTTCTCTTGGTGGTAACGGGTACCTGGCGCTCTCCATATGAAAGTCTGGCGAGAATCAGACCGCAAACTAAACCTGGACTCGTCGGAAAACATCACACAAGACCACTGTTGCGGTGTCCACAATGCATGCTCTCTACTCCAGGTTAATTGCAGGCGACAGTGAGTAGCGGTAAGGGGAACACATCTGACAGGCCTACAAGCATATAGACCAATGTACCCTAAGCGTCTGTACACGGTCTGCCTTGAAACTGTCGTACCGGTAGCTGAAGAGAGCCTACGAGATAAGTCTGATGCTGTGTTTCGTCTGTTTCTTTTGGCAGTAACTGCCAAATACCGGTCTTCATTCGGCGTTGTAACTCGAAGGGGACCTGTGCTGTAACATCTACTCACATTACCATCATCTTGGAATCGTTGCCAAAGCCTGGAGATGACACTCTGGGCGATTCCAAGTTCCTCGGATACTTCCAGCTGGATACGTCCACATTACAGTCGTCCGATAATTTTACCACGTAAAAAATCATCCAAATGCTTCCTTTTTGCCATAACTATGCGGTTATTGCACTGAAAGGCTTTTAAAGCGCTTGTGAACAATTTTACTTCTTTGCCACCATTCCTTATATAACCCTCTCTTACACTCTCGTCATTGTGCCGTACTATCCACGCCATCTGGTGGTATCCTGTAATTTGCATATTCTTCTTCAAGATGTGTGTGATAATTGTACAGGTGAAATTTTTATTTTAGAGTTCAACTTCTGTGTGATTCTGAATTATCCTTAATTTATGGACATGAGTGTATAAACATTAGCATGCTGCGTATCACCCCCCCCCCCTATTTACAGTAATGAGTGATATATTAGAGATAAACAGATCTTGTGAATCCTTCATTGATTATGAAAATAAATTGCACGTGAAAATGGTTAGTTCGTTTCTAGTATAAATGAAAAAACTAATATACATGTTATAATAATGTAAACTAAGTCCTATAATATTTTAAATAAAGAAAGCAAAAATAGAAGCACAGCCAGACAGTATAGGTCTAAAGTAAATTAACCACGGTAGTATAAAAGCAAATTTTATGTCCTAGGAACTAAGATTGCAGGTTTTTAAAATTGTTTTCAAGCTATCCAAAATCTTCACCAGTAATTTGGTTATACTAATGGGTAGTAGTGAAAGGAAATAGAAGCATGAATGAGTCATTATAGTTAATTTGACTATAATTAAATTCACTAACGCTTATGTTAAGACAAATTATAACAAGGAAAAAGTAATTTAATCTACTTACTTAATCAGATATTCTAAAATTACTCAAAGAAATTATCTATAAAATGGCAACATTTTTAAGAAAAATTATATATTGAAAAAAAATAATTTACTTAAGGTTTAAACTGACGTCTATCGTGATATAAAAACAGAAATCAATTCAAAATTAGTAAATCATGACCTCATGATCATTTTCAGATAAATCAAATTCTTATCTATAAATCAATACTTGTATACATTTTAATAAACAAAAGTTTTTTTTTTATCATAAAAGAGAACTGAACAATTTCGAAGTACTTAATTAACTTCAATAATTATTATAATATCTATATTAAAAATTACAGAAAGCGTATAAAATAAAAGAAAATGAGATTTCTTAAAACTTTTCTTATTGATCATCGTATCTTTTTTTTAAAATGAAAACTATTAAAAACTTCCTGTCTACAGTTGAGTTCTAAGTTATTTAAAAGTTATTTTCAAAACTTGCCACAACTTTTGATCTCAAACTTCGCTAAAACGTGAAACCTATCTTTTCTGACAGAAGGAATCAGTTGTATTTCGCCAAAAATAAATGATTGCCCACACATGGCTAAAAAGCCCTCTCGCTTCCCGGATATCTATAAATAGCACGCATCTTCCAAGTCTTATTTCCCCAAACTCCCGTAGAATCCTTATACCTTTCCCCAAACAATTTACTTTAAGAGAGGAGAGAGTCTCTTTCTTATTTTCTACAAAACTAGCTCGAATCATAAGTGGAAAAGGTCTCTTTCCGCTCGAGAGGTTTAAGAGGAAATTGCTTAGAATGCTCTCTAAAATCGGAAACATGATTAAAAGAATTTTACCTGCTGCTGAACTTTTCAAAGATCTTAAAAGACAAAGAACCCATCTGCATGCTTCAGAGTTTGGTCCATTAAGATACATTTGCAGCATTTTAGAACTTTAAAAGGCATAGGAAGTTTTCGGTGATAGTAAAGATTACGCGAACTTTTCCAAATGCTTTTCGCAGGAGACAAGGTGATTGGTCGACGAAGAATTAAGGACAAGCAGATGCTGATTCCTTAAAAAATACAGTTTTCTTCGCTTGTTTCAAAACACAGTTATTTCTTATATTTAAGCGAAGCTAGAAAAACTTTCTATTTTTTTTTTTTTTTTCTGAAAGCAAATAAAAGTGATAAGAAATCTGCACATTTTGTTAGAATCAATAATTATAAAACATAGGCTTTTATTATAATAAATTATATGATTTTTGTTCTAATTTAACACGCGTTTAAAAATAAAGATTAAAGGATATTTCAATACATGATAGACTTCTGAATATTTATGTTTCCTTAAATATAAGAGTTTTGTGTATCAAATTCTAAATTTGCAGTGCTTACTGAAAGAGGCATCACGACAGTTCTAATTTGAGTTTTAAGAACTTTCATGGTTCCTTTTCTATGATTGACTCAAAAAGTGCACATTTTATGATCTCTAATCTTATACCTATCAGAGTATTGGGTTTTGATCTGATTTGATTTTAATTTACGTCGCTTTGTGAAGGAACCCGAGGGCTGCTGCCAACGGACCTCTTAGTTTTATGTGAATGTGTTTATTAACGTTGAATATGAACGTTGGCGATGAAAGAGAATGTTTTATGACGTTGGCGATGAACAACGTAAATTTGAACCGCAGTCAAATAACGAGGGTGATACTTGAATCGGTCACCACTCTCCTAAATTCTACACCACGCCAACGGAAGGATTTTGAGCCACAACATATTTAGCATGCATCAGCTCCTCTACGTGGTAGGTCACCAGTGGCATAAGGATTCAAATCCACGATTCGTCAAATCCAGACACCGTGTCCACCACTAATCTACCGCGGCCATCCTTGTAATTTTGTATTACGTTCAAGGACGAGGACGACTCTGCACTGAATTTCTACTCTCCAAAATTCCTCACCAGGCCAACGTGATATCAGTGAGGTTTCAGTGGCACTAAGTTCTGTAGCTCAACAACGTCGGCCATTATTTCACTTCACTACTTCGGCCTATCAGCATGGGATTAACTAAATTGGGACTTTAAACTAAATATAAAGAGCAATACAGTTTGATTTCATTGATAAGTACTCTCGTCATTCTTCCTTTTTATTGCGACGATCATTATTTCAGGAAAATCAAGCGCAAAGCTACAAGAAATTTTCAAAGGTCTAGATATGTTTTAAATAGATGTATTAGCAATTCATTATCCTTAGTTTTCCATCAGTACAATTTAAGTCGAAATTAAAGGAAAAAATACAAATTTTTATTCTTTGTTTATATATTTTCACACGAAAATTAAAAATTATATATGAAACAAAAAATTATTCAAGCTTTTGTTTTAGAATGTTTGATTTTAAAATAATTTACGTTTACAAACTTTGTGTTTTATTATGTTGTGTTATGTTGTGTGAAGAAGTTAAATTGCATTTTTTACGCGTTTTGTATAATTGCAAACTTCATTTTCCACAAATTATAAATGTTCTTTTTATTTCAGTCACTCAGAGTACCATAATTTCAAATAATTTCGAATCATATGATAATTACATTGAATTTGAATGGTATTCATTTTAAAATAATTTAACAATGCATTTTTATTAAAAAATATTACAATTTATCTCGTAATAATTTCAATAGATTACATTCCGTGGAAATTTTGTATCGTCAGATCTCAGGTGCCTCCCCACAGGGAGGCAACTGGGTGTCAAAATTACATTGTGGCAATTGGTATCCACTTAAATGGTACCACATTAAAAAGATTGATACTAGCTCCCCGTACTATGTCTACAATGTACTATTTCTACAATGGTAATTACCAATCCATATCCCCATTTGAAAGAGAAAAAAATATCTTAATAGATATCACCATCATAGAATTACATTTTTTACAATAAAAATACTTGAGCACTTTATAGGGATATTATTAAATTGGTACAATGAATATAAATATGAAACTGGGAAATGGTGTTCTTGATTACTGAAGAAATTAATTACATACTTTTATTAATGAGAGAAACGACACATTTTTCGAGTTCCAATTGAAAATATAAATAATGAGCCTTCCCCCCCCCCCTCGCCGAAGCTTATAGTCTTGTACAAAGGAATATATAATTTTTGCTCAAAAACCGTTCTAAAACATTTTCGATCCTCCTCTGTTTTGTTCAACTTGTCAAGGAGAATGTCCCACAATGAATTACAATTACCAGTAAAAAATAAGAATAGTTAATACTTTAGAAAAATAGCAGAGCACTTAAAAAGTAGAGTGGCCTTTTAAATCTCAACTTCTTAAAGTGTCACCTGTGGGATGAATAATTACCGTATTTACTCGAATCTAAGCTGCCATCGATTCTGAGCCACACCTCAAATTTTCAAAACGTTTTTGTGAAAGAATGTTGTCATTTATTCTATTTCGGAGCAAGAAAAAACCTCATATTGAATTTTACGGTAAGACGGTAATTTTACGGTTTCTCACTTGTTCAAAAATCATTACTAATTGAAAAATTTGGTCCTATTCAAATGCTGAATTAGTTCCAAGGTAGCGCAACGTAAATTCATCAAGAATAACTAAATTTTTATATCGAATACCTTCATTTTTGAAATAGTTTATTTCCAACCATGTTTTATCAATTTCAGAATGTTGATTTTCCAGTTGTTCCTATTTATTAGAATTTAAATATATACATTCGTAGGACACTTTTCGGGACAGAAACCTATAAAAGGACTCTCCTCCCTAAAGGAGGACTGTGGATCATCTTAGTATTATAGAAGATAGTAAAAGAATTATTAAAGATTGTTGAACAGTTACAAGAAAATAATATATCATTTTGTTTACACATTCGACGTATATTTGTTTCATCCCTGTCAAATTTTAAGTGGCGGCTGCTCTGTTTCCGTTTTTTGCTGCATACAAAAAAATGTCTCTCCTTTCATACTTGCATCATAGAGAAGTCATCTTAATGCTATTACCAATATCTTTGATGCTTAGGTGATTGAAAGAAAGCGTAGACAAAAAAGAATTCCTAAACACGAGTAGACAACGATGTTTAGAGCAGACAGAATACTGAAGATAAACTGCGGAATGAGATAAGTCATCGATACAAGTGGCCAGAATGGATGGTTACATTTTTCCTTTTGAAAGGAATGGGAACTCAATTTTGCCCATCCAACAAAAATTTCGCCTTCTATTCTAAGCCGCACTCA
>BMAO01031948.1:0-20129 GCA_019973975.1 Trichonephila clavata | reverse complement strand
GAAGATATCTTACTCTAACTTTGATTCAGCTATTCGTCTAGTGACTCATAGCTTTGAAATACCAGTCCCATAGCTAATTTTTAGTTGGAAAAATATACTAATGGAGTTGGAGGACGAAGACTCGTTACCTTCCCGGAAGAATCTAACTGACATTTTCTGTTGATGAGGAATCTCTACCTTTTTCTCAGAATGTGTGCAAGTGATCGAATTACAGATTTAGGTTTCTCCAAATATACAGCTGAATTGAAAAGATTGAGGTTTAGAAAACAAAAACTTGCTATTCCCTGGGACCTCATTTTTGTAGTACAGGTATAAAAAATCAGGTTATTCTAGGGAAATCTAGATTTTTGTAGCAATGTTGAAATTCTTTGAAATATGATTTATTTGAGTGCAGTTTCTTTCTTCGTCTTTTCATTGGTTTATTCAAAACTAGCTTCAAACCAGTCTTGTTGCGTAATAGAAACGCATTTGCGTCCCTTTCAATGAGACACTCAGTGAATGTTGAAGAAAACTATAATGATTTGGCTAAGATTCTTGTGAAAATCCAACATTGAGAGCATCAACAGATGGTTTAAGAAGACTTCAAGAACTAATCCTGTTGTTAGGGTAGCATGTAGATAATGCAAAATATCTCTGATTTCTATGTTTGTGAGACCAGAGAGCTGAATTGATCAGTGACTGACCACACTGAGACGTCTAAGCCACAACCGAAAGAAACACCATTAATACGGCTTTGTTTTCACCAGAAAAAAGTTTTATATCTTCATATTAAATTAGGGTTTATATGAAGCAGTTTGTTAAATCAACGGCAAAAGATAAAGAATGTCTCAGATATCCCTGCCCTAAATTTCTGAAAATGTGTAAAGCCGAGTTGAAAGAAAGAATTTCTACTGGTCCCGATTTACGAAAACTTCCTTTAATCTTTTCTTTTCGAAAACAAGGGGGGGGGGAGGAAAATAAAACGTGGATTCTTTCAAGAATGTAGTCCAAAAGTTTATGAGCGATATTAAAGACCCTGACAACAAATCCGTTGTATAAAGTTCAAAGATGCAAGATGAGAAACAAGTTTATTTCTTACACTTCCGAGCAGGGGGAAAGATTTCTTCAGGATGTCCATGATATCGAAACACACAACCAAGAAAGATGGGACTTCGATATACTTGCTGACCGTTTGATGCTCAAGTGAGAAATCAAAATTGGAAAATTTAAGCAAGTTCGGAAAAAGTTTTACCAGGAAAAATGATTGAACATAAAATTATAAAGATGAATTACAAAAACAATTTTTTTGATTGTTTGTAAGAAAAAATATATTTAGTTAATCGCAAGAAATAGTGATTTTTTTAAAAAAAAAATTACTTTTTTTTCCAAACTACAATACTTTATTTTGCAAAAAAAAAAAAAAAATTTGATGAGGGAGGGGATGTGAGCCACACACATTTTTTGATTCAGCGCACTTACAGACATATAATTCAACAAGTATTTCATATACATCAGGACGGAAATTCTTTTTTTGCAGACCTGTGTATTTTGCCATTTTTAATCCGTGCTTATAAATCGAATTTATATAATTAAAGTAAAAAGTGGAAAAAAATTTTTGAAGACATATTATACAAAGAATTGTAATGATTTCCTCTCTCCATCAAACAAAATATCAGTACAACGTTTCATAAACATCTTATTGTGTGTATAGTTTTATACATATTATTTAGATTTACGTTAAATAATAGGAACTTATGAATGTATATGTGGCATTATGAGACAATTTATGAAACTAAATTTAATGGGAAAGATATTGTTTATATTTCTCAAACCTCAAGTTTATGCTATAGAAGCTAACTGTAATATTACAAAACTCGAAATTTCTTCGAACGTCGTAAAAAGTTGATTGATAATTAATGTCACACTTTAAAATAACACTTCCTTTTTTTTTGCATTAGGTGACAGTTTAGAGAGAGTAATGTACAAACTCAAGTGTAGTCCTCGTCATTGATCATAGTTCAAAATTGCGTCGTCTATCGCCAATAGACCTCTAATTGCTTCAAAGCGGGACTTAATAAACAATCAATCAATCAATTTAAAGCATCGAAAATTCTATTTGAGCTGGAGCTCTTAATTTGAACCTTGATCAAGTGACATGGATGACATTAAACTGGCAACTCACTCTCCAAACTTCCACATCATGCTAACGGAAAGACACTTCGAGGCTCGAAGATTTAACGTGCATCAGCATTGCTACACCGTACAGCAAAAGTTCGAGTTCTGATGCCACTTAAGACATGCGTGTAGCCTACACGGCATGTCTTAAGTGGCATTAGGACTCGAACTTACGACTCGACGGTAACAACACGGCATATGTTTGTGACCATAGCTATGGCTATATATATATATAAAAAAAAGAAAAATGTAATCATGTCAGAAAAAAGTACTCCGTTTTTAAGAAATTTGTCTTATTTGAAGATAATAATTGTTAAAATATCAATTGAAAAACTCACTTGACGTTAATAATTCATTCCAATAATTGCATGTTATAATAAATAATTATATATTTATTTTTTCAATTGCTTATCATTCATCTTCAAATGCTTGTATGCATTTTATGTCATGTTTTGGGATGTAAAATATGATACTTATTTCCTCCGAGGTCCAATTTTTAATAAGTGACTTCTAGTTCACTTAAAAATATTAATGTACAGTTTTAATATTCATAATTTAATTCCATTCAAAATCTTTTTTTATTCTGCTCGACTCACAAAAAAGATTATTTCTTTGGATGATTTATTTTTGAGAATTTTTTTTAATAAAAGGAAGAACAAAACATACGAAAGACATTAACGCATTCTTTTGTAATATATTTGCATTTACTACAACTTCGATTTTCTTAGCAGGAATCTTTCTAGTTGTTATTAAATACAGTGAATAAAAACCACACACTCCTCTCTCTCTCTGTACTTACTATTGATTTTCTTTTTCTAATAAAAAGTGTTTTTTCAAAAGTATTAAAAATTTATAAATAAATATGTATAAATTGCCGATGAGTGAGTGTATATATTTTGTTTTCTTGTGTATAATGCAATGCTTATTATGTTTTTCTGTTAAGTAAGTAAGAATTTTTTTTTACCTTTTTCGAATCGCAGTTGCTGATAGCTATGAACCACCATCTTTCGCGACGGGATTGGAAGGTCCTGCGACTGTGACAATGAAGCCATCCACTTAAGGTATCATCCGTGCTATCGAAACAGCCAGACCGAAAAGTGGTCTCATTTAAATATATCACTTGTCCATTTGGAACGACGAGTACCGATTCCTTTTCTCTGCAAGTCTGTTGAAATATAGAAAAATATACCATGTTCCATATAGCGCGGAAATAAAGGTATTGATTGACAAATAGCTCCCACCTTTTTCTCATTTTTAAAAAATTGTAATATTCCTTATACCATTAAATGTTTTGGGCATAATGTTTTAAATCCCTCAAAAGAGATTATTCTGTTTTACCGGGATCCATGCTTTTTTTGTTCCACTTAAGAACCATTCTTGATTGGTGTGCCAAGTTCAAAAATGGAAGTTATAACCTCGTTCTAGCCGTCCAGAGTTGAGTTCGATGAAGAGCGATTTTAAACTAACTTTTACGCAAAAGTTCGCTTCAAATGCCAAAAGAAAAGAAAACACTGCTGTAGAGAAGCATCTTCAGTGAATGGGAAAGGTTCAGAACTTTGGTTCAGGCGTTCCGCATGCTTTAAATGACAACAACAGAAATCAACGAGTCACCATCTCAACTGATTTTCTTGCTCTTCACCGCTCAACTCACGTATGTAAGCATTTTTCAATCTCTTTGAAAGAGCACACATCAACCATTTATCGATCTACGAGCTGAGTTTCGCTCAATATATTGATGCAGAATTGAGAGCTTGGTTGGATGAATTTTGGAATGAGAAAGTAGGGGATTTATACCAAAAAGATATTAAATGCAGTGGCCTAACGGAAAATATTAGGGCCTCCTCGCATACTCAGCTTTTATGCCCCAAGCCCAAATGCGTACTTGGCGTCAGTCAAACTTTGAGCCCCTAGAGTCCCTGAGGCAACCCGCAATGCGGGATTGCGGGGTGTACGTTACGCGACTGATTGAAAGTCTTGTTGAACGTTGAGAAGAAGTAGCAAACAAGAGGGAAAAAGACATTATTGATTAATTTTTTGTAAATTTTTTTATTAAAAAAACACTTTCAAAACTTTTTTAAAAAAAGGTGGGAACTTAGTTGCCAACCTAATGTATATTTGATTTTCAGTAATAAAAAATATTAAATCGGCACACAAAAATTTTAAAATAAAAACATCACATAGAACAAGTTTATCTAATGAAATTTTTCGGAAAGAAATAATTATCATACATGACAAGAAGAATGTGCTAAGAATTCTTCTTGAATGTGTGCGTGGATGCATATATCTTCAAATTAGTATCGTACATGAATATGCAAAAATTTTTTTCATCTCTTACAATAAACGCTGAAAATACTGTCAAAACAACGAATCATTGTTGCATCCAAATAATAAAGCTAAAAGAGCTCAAGTGTTGTGCTAATGTAATTAAAATAATTAAAAAGAAAATTTTTTTAAAAGTATAATCCCTAAGTGCTAAGAGACTGATACTGGAAACATTTCAAAGGAAAATTTCCAGTGAAAAAGTAGTTTTAATGGATAATATTAATAAAATTCTCTTTTTATAAATGAAGTATCAGAATTAGCTCGATTTAGTACACATTTCAGTTTGTATATCATGAGTATTCTTCAAAGAGAGTTTACTTTTGTGTTTCTTAAAAAAAAACTAATAAACATTTTTAGTCTGAGTCTTCGATTAGAAATGCTATACAAGTTAATTAACAAATTTCTCTTTCTCTCTCTCTCTTAAAAGACTAGATGTTTTAATAATAACTTTATCTTATATGATCCTTTTACTTATCCATCAAAAAAAAAAAAAAAAATGGAAGACCCATTTATAGAGATGCAAAATAATAAAAGAAATTCAAGAATTTGAGAAAGATTAGATCAAATGATTCCAACCCTTTTGTAACGATTAGAATGTTGGCTAAGTTTCAACGGCAAAAACACATTTTTCTTTCTACAGAATTCATTAGTATTCTAACATGCTGTTTCTTTACTTGTAATTATATCGCTATAATCTTGAAACGTTTGAACATTTGGCAATACTTCAAATTATTAGCGACAGTGAGAAATTTTTATCATTAAGAATCCATTCGTTCAATGAATATGCCTTTGAGCAAAAGAATGAATAGAAATCGATTTATTAAAAATACATGAATAATTTTCTAACTGATTACTTTCTTTAGTGCATCACAAAAGTAAAAATTTCAATACTTCAATAAAAATAAATTTCAATAATAAGAATTTTTAAAAGCAAAAGTTTAGTTTCAAATTAATATTGCATAAATAATCATTGCCTATAACAGCACACTGTATGTCAAAGGTGGAATAACATATTTTTATTTTGTATTTTTTAAGAATTTAATCCCTAAGTACTGTTAGGGTTTCGTTTTATGTACATCACATCTGTTTTGTGTGTGTGTGTCATTCAAATAATTTTTCCTTGATAACTCGCTTTTTGTTATATTATGTATATGTATATACAGTCGACTGTCGCGAATTCAAACTTTCGTTAATGCGAACCTCTCGCTAATTCGAAGCATATGCCAGCCCCTAGAAAAACTCTTGATATTTCGAACTAAATACGATTTTACACTCAATATTTCGAAGTAAAATCTGTGGGGGGGAGCAGAATACAACACACGCGATACTTCGAAGTGATATAATAAAACTATCGACAATTTGAACACTCACTATCATGTAGAATCCTGTAACAAACAAGGTTGGATTATACATGTTTTATGTTGTGTTGTCTCTGCTTGACTTCCCTGTAGCGTAGCTTCTTTGATGGATGACCATCGGATGGATGGATGACTCCAATAACACTGACAGAAGAAGCTATAGTGTCACTAAACAAACTACGCAACTTTTTCCTTCAAAATCATGTTGATGCGGATATTTTTCAAGCTTCATTTATTCTAGAAAAATCTGTTGACAAAGTTAGATTAAAATGCAAAAAAAAAAACAAAAAACAAAAAAAAAAGATAACAGATTTTTTCATAAAAAAAAATTAGTTATATACACTCAAGAGCCAAAACATTATAACCATCCCTACATTTTGCAATGAACTCGCCTTCATGACGTGGAAGGCACGTGATCAGGTGGAAGTGATATCTAACTGCTGCTGGAGAGTCTGAAGAATCATTCTTTCACTTACTTATCATTCTTTTACTTTATTTGTGTGATGGGAAAGGCTGCGGATCTGAACGACTTTGAAAGAGGCAGATTGTAATGGCTCGAAAGCTCGGAACAAGTATTTCCGAAACTGCACGACTCGTGGGTTGTTCGCGGTCTACAGTTGTTAGTACTTATGCAAAGTGGATGAATGACGGTGAAACCAGCAGTAAACGACACGGTGTTGGACGTCCACACGCTATCAAAGGAAAAGGTCATCGGAGACTGTCTCGCATGGTGAAGCAAACCGGAGCCAGACAGTGGCTCAGCTGACAGCCCAATACAATGCAGGGCCAAGTAGAATAGTATCGAAGCACACTGTTCAGCGGACACTGTTGGATATGGGGCTACGTAGCAAACGTCCCACTCGTGTGCCTTTGCTGACCAAGCGTCATCGCCAACTGCGCTTGCGCTGGGCCCGGTAACATCGCGACTGGTCCATGGATCAGTAGGAGAGAGTTAGTTGCCTGGTCAGATGAATCACGGTTTGTCATTCATCACGCCGATGGCTGTGTCAGGATACGCCGTCTTCCAGGCGAACATTTGCTCCCTCAATGTACAGTAGGTCATACACAGGCCGGTGTTGGTAGTATTATGCTTTGAGGGACGTTCTCTTGGGCGTCTCTGGGACCCGTGGTTGTGGTAGAGCAGACCATGAATGCTATAGGGTATCTGAACATCATTTCGGACCAGTTGCGCCTTTACATGGCCTCTGTTTTTCCAGCTGGAAACGTAATGTTCCAACAGGACAACACCCCGTGTCACAAGGCTAAAATTGTGTTGGAGTGGTTCCAGGAACATGATGCTAAATTCCAGTTAATGTCTTGGCCGCCTAACTCACTAGATCTCAATCCAAAAGAACACATTTGGGATGTCATGGGACGGCAGCTCAGAGTTCAAAGACCACCAATTCGCAATATCTCGGATTTGCGTGACCGTTGCTTAAACATCAGGTACAAACTGTCTCCGGCCATCTACCAAGGACTTGTAGCATCCATGTCAAGGCGGGTTGAAGCTGTGTTGCGCGCCAAAGGTGGGCCAACTCGTTATTGACAGGTGGTCATAATGTTTTGGCTCTTGAGTGTACAGTATGTATTTTTTATTGTTGTTTTAGCACAAAAAATGTATTCTTTTAATGCATGACTTTTAACTTCTGTATAATATTTATTCTATTTATCAAAAGTGGACATTAAGTTGATCGCGATCGACAGGTGGTCCTCCAAGACATTTTGGGGTGACCGCCAGAGGATTAGCAGTTAGTAATAATATACCGAAATATTCAAGATTCGTGGACAGTACATACGGACAAAGTGTTCTGCTGATTATAACTAATATGAACTAACTTTAGATGAAGATGATTTATTTTTTAATGTATTTTGAATTGTTTGTGTGATAACAAAGGCATCATTTGATATTATATTTGTGGCTTTGTTATGTTTGTATCTTGTATTTTGTGTGCGTGTGTGCTTTAAAAAACGAGATTTTAAAAACAGTATGTTTTTTTTTATTTACAAGCTTTTATTTAACTTACAATGTATGTATGTATGTAATTTGTTCGGGTGGAATCTTGCAACTCAATTTTCAAGCTGATATCTTCACGCCGTTGAGCTGAAATTTTGTATACACGTTTAGTTTGGATGACAATGCATGTTTTGACAATTTATATTCCGATATTGCAATTAATTAAAAAGATATTAATTAAAAACATTAAATTAGTTTGGGCGCCAACTTCGATATATCTGCATTGTTGTAATAATGTTATTGTTACAACAATGACAAAAGTTGGCGTCGAAAATTGGTTTTCAGCCAAACTGGAATTTCATAACGTTGCGCTATTGACTGTATTAATTAACTTTGTCTAAAAAATAATTACATTTCTACAACGTAAAAATAATCTAATTTCTACAACGTATGCAATTTTTTTACAAATTTCTATCTATTTTCTTGGATTTAAATTCAAAACAAAAAAGTAGAGCTATTTTTCAAGTAGATTGGTACATTGTATACCTTTCTCAACGCTGCCAAGTTAAACTGAGATGGAGTATTATGGAAATTCTTTAAAAAATTTATCTAACTTTAATCTATGAAACTCAGACAAAAATAATTACAGAATTGGAAAGATCATTCTTTTATGTATCTTACCCATCAAAAAGGAATCCGCTAGGAAAACAATAAGAGAAAAATATTATCTAGAAATGCAATGTATTTTCGATTAAAAAAATAATTTTATAATAAAATAAATGAATTTTTTAAAGAAATTTTCTAATTTTAAGCCTACAAGTAATTTAAATATACCTCATTTTATCACCAGTAATCTAAACACACACTACGACATGTGTCCTTAAATTTAATTACAAATAGATTCTGTTAATTTTGAGTTTTTTTTGTTTGAAAAATTACGGCAATTTTGTTTCTCTAGATGAGTTACGCACATTGTAAAACCAATTCAAGGTTCTTTATATTCATAAAATGGTGCCAAAAGAGAATAATTTGCAAAATGACTTGAAATATTTTAAAAATAAGGAGAGAAAAAAATCGAATCTTAGAAGAAACATTTCGTTAAATAGAAAATGCACTTCGCTATTTGGAGTTGTTTTACGAATAAAAGAGTAATACAGTGGGTACAAAAAGTATTTGCACACATACATTTTTGTTCACAATTTATAAGAAAATGCATTAAGAAATACAAAAATTGGCATTTTAAAAATAAAATAAGCTTATTCATTTTAATTAATTACAAAAAATACAATAATATTAATAAAAAACATTTTTTGCAACAATATTAAAATATTTTATGCAAAAAAAGTATTTGCACACTCAACTCAACTTAAGCAAATTTGCATTTTTTTGCTAATTATATATTTGACAGTCATCCCGCAGTAAATAACATACGTAAGACGACTGTAAAAGGAGGTATTGTCGAAACTTTATCAGTTGATTATCGATTTCAAATTGTAATGGCACCTAAGAAATCTGAATTGCCGATTTCGTTGCGGGAAAAAATTGTTTCTCTACGTGAAAATGGCCTAAGTTATCGAGAAATAGGTAAAAAAGTAAATGTTTGCTTCTCTACTGTTCGGTATGTCATAAAGCGTCATAAAGAAAGAGGATCTACATCAAATAACTTGTGCTCTGGACGCCCAAAGAAACTTTCACTGCGAATTAAGCGAAAAATCATAAGAGAAGCATCGAAAAATCCATTTGTTAGTACAATTACATTAGCCAATGATGTTGCTTCAACATCTGGAGTTCAAATCTGTGCCTAAAGTGTTCAAAATGTCCTGCATGATGCACACATTTATGGGAGATCACCAAGGAAAAAACCTCTCATAACTGAACTAAATAGACTGAAGATACTTGAATTCGCTAAGGAATATATCAATTAGCCAATTGATTTCTGGAAAAATGTCATATTCTCCGACGAGAGTAAGTTCAATAACTTTAAATCAGATGGCAGGAAATTAGTTTGGAGAAAACCTTGTACTGCTTTTCGTACCAAAAATGTGTTACCTACAGTTAAACATGGAGGAGGTTCTGTTATGATTTGGGGGTGCATGGCTAGTAAAGGAGTTGGTAATTTGTGTTTCATTGATGGGAATATGACAGCTCGAACCTATATTGATGTGTTGCGAGATAACTTGCCACACAGTGCAATAAAATTGGGTATCAGTAATTCGTACTATTTTCAGCAAGACAATGATCCCAAGCACACTGCCTGTATAACAAGTATGGGGTTGTTTATCATGTATCCAGAAAACTTGCCACTCCCCCAGACTTAAATCCTTTGGAAAATTTGTGGAATTCTGTGGATTTAAAAATAAGAAAAAGGAAAAAAGGAAGGTTTCAAGCAAAACTGTCCTTTAACAAGCCCTTATGGAAGAGTGGTCGAGTACTGACCCTACTGTTGCAGAAAATTTAATTAAATCAATGCCAGCAAGAAAGATTACAAGCAGTAATAAATGCTAAAGGAATGCATACTAAATACTAGTTATTTGAAATTTGCTTATATATTGTATTTCTTTTGTATTCATGCAGGTGTGCAAATACTTTTTTGACACGAGATATTTTAATTTTGTTACAAAAAAGCATTGTTATTTATATTACTGTAATTTTTCTGTTTGTTTTGGATGATTAAACTTATTCTGATTTGGCAATACCAATTTTTTTTATTTCTTAATGCTTCTTTTTTATGAATTGCAAACAAAAATGTAGGTGTGCAAATACTTTTTTTACCCACTGTATGTGCTTGGTTCCAGGAAAAAGTTCTTAAAATAGAGAAATTCCCAAAATAGAAGTTCGTTACATGGAGTATCTGACTGTATAAAAATAATGCGATGGTTAATTATTTTTTCAAAATCAAGTTTCTAAAGATGACCTGAGCAATAAAAAAAAATAGATTCTTACGTAGAAGATATTCAATGTCCAGCAAAAAATTATCATTATTTGATAAAACTTTCTTTTTTGATTACAACATGCGTTTTGAATCTTAAGCATTTTATTGATTAATACAAATATTTAAATGCCTTTTGAAGTTTTTTAATAAATAACTAAATTTTTCTTCTAATTTGTAAGAGAAAAATATATCCCTTATCTTCAAAATATTTCAAATAAATATTATATTCTTAAAGTTTTTTCAAAAATAGTCAAAATTTTAATTAAACATTTAATAACTTTGTCATGAATGAAGATCACTAAACCTTTTTTTTTTCGTGTGTAGAACAATGTTACCCAAGAAGATTGAAAAAATTGCTTAAAAATTACGGATTTAAAAACATTGTGTTTTTAGTCTAATACCCTTTTTGCCCGAATTAATTCAGCTAAACCAGGGATGGCGAACCAGCGTTCAATGAGTTGAACAGGCTGAGAAACCTGTCCAGTGTTAACTAAAAAGTAAAAAATAAACTAAAAGTAAAAAAACTTTTTTAAGAACAAGCTTTTATTTAAACGCGCTAAAAAGAATAAAATAAACTTTTCCTTTAAAACTTTTTTACTATCAACTTATAACGTC
Organism: Trichonephila clavata; assembly: GCA_019973975.1. Lineage (NCBI taxonomy): Eukaryota > Metazoa > Arthropoda > Arachnida > Araneae > Nephilidae > Trichonephila > Trichonephila clavata. Next base: position 8,794 of record BMAO01031948.1, on the reverse strand, counting down.
ATTACACAATTTATATGATATAAAAGCTTGTCGCAATATTTAAGTACTCGTATTTACTTAGTTTGAATTTTTACAAATTAAAATCAATCAGGTAAGTTATTTATTATACTTCTTTATCTACACAGGTAAATCTCGCGACAAGCTTTTGTATCATATAAATTGTGTAATGACGTTATAAGTTGATAGTAAAAAAAGTTTTAAAGGAAAAGTTTATTTTATTCTTTTTAGCGCGTTTAAATAAAAGCTTGTTCTTAAAAAAGTTTTTTTACTTTTAGTTTATTTTTTATTATAGTTATGTAGGTAAGTACGTATGCCATATTAATTATTAACTTATAATAAATATTAAAGACCTTTTTTCAGTTCACCACACCATAGCCACTGGGTGAACCGCAATACCTTGAAAAAATAAAAGTAGACCGACCCCTGAAAAGTCTGCCCACCCCCACGTATATAATACTTTTTAAAAGTACTTCTAAATAATTTAATACCTATATACAGTTGTTCTTTTATTACATAGTTTTTTTTTTCAAATTTAAATGTGTTAGAAAATAATTTCTCTTCGTGTATTTTGGGAGTTTTTTCCTACCCTCTTGATAATTCGAAGTTTTTCATTGATCCCTTCAACTTCGTACTATCGAAAGTCAACTGTATATAATATTTTTCTGTATACATTGACTTATGATATGATGTTTATCATCATTCCGGATAAGGGCGATATAGAAATTGTAAGGCACTAATTATGTGCCAAAATTACGAGATCTTATTTTTGTGTGACCAAAAGTTAAGGATAGATTTTATTTTAATTGCTGACAGCCACAAAATTAAACAATAAAACTCATAAACCAAATTGACATGAGTAAATTAATATATAATTAGCTATTCGAAAACATGGTACACAAGCAGTGGCTTACACGGAGGAGACGTCCTTTTATCAAAGGGGGTACATTTTAAAAAATACGAAGACGAAAGAGCCGTAACATAATCTTTATGTTAAAAAATAAAACTGTGTGGGAGAGAAGGGATTTGCACCCGCAAACCCCACCGTTGTGTTTGTCACGATATGTATGCCAATATTTATATATATCATGCGTGGTTTTCTTTTGAAAGCACCGATAAGGGATTAAATGTTATTGACTAGCTTAGGTACTTTTGCTCGTAATGAATCCGAATAGGGAGAAACAAATTGAGACATTTCTGAAATTTTTAATACGGTGAGAATTCATCATATCATTAATTTATCCGCAATTATTTCAAACAAGCGGATTCTGCTCTCTTTGCATGATTTGTATTTTTGTGTTTTTGAGTCTACATATGTATGTTCCACCAACAAAAAAAAAAATGCACCTTTTGTACATAATTTCTTAATAAATCTTTGACATATAGTGAATAATGTTCTATAAATATAACATCCAGCAATTACTGGTTTTTACCCTATACAGATATTTGTACTCCATCCTTAGGCCTTATCTAACAATGTAATGCGCTTCGAATATTAAATTATATTATAATGAACTTATTCGGCTTTACTTTTGTAAATTTTTCTTTTTCTTTTGTTTAACCATTTACATTTATATTTTTTGCTTATCATTTTCTCTCTTAATACTATTATAATGAAACATTTTTTACCTTGTTAGTCTTATAAACAGTTGGCCACTGGTTCCTCTCATCATAATACAGCAAAATGTTTTGTGTTCTGTATTCCTTTAAAGAAACGGAAACAAAAATTCAATTAGAATACTTTTGTGAACATTTTATTTAAAAAGAACTTGCAGAAAATTGTTTTTGTATTGATATTATTGACAATGACTATGTTAAGAAATGATAAAAATGGCAATTCTGACCCTCTATTCATTCCGATGTCTTTTAAATTATAATTTAAAACAATTGAAACGGATAGAATAAGTCATAATTCTTTTAATAAATATTTGCTTAGTTTTAATAAATAATATCTATAAAATATAAGACTGCTTTTATTTCCCTTTTCAGGCTTTATTAATAGAATACTCACCTTTGGATATTCTATGTCATATTCAAACATTCCAAGTTCCGACAAGAAACAGAATCTTGTCAGAAATGCCCAATTCTATAAAATAATAGAAATAAAAAAAAGATCTTTAGAGCTATGTGAGAGAGCGGTTATATCAATTATTTATTATATAAAATGTAGAATTTTTCCACTTTTAAATATCAGACTTTTTATTTATACGTCACGTGAATTTAGACTATTACAAAAAATGCGAATGTGAGAACCCGCAATATTTCTGGTTACAAATATACCTAGCAATAAAATATTGGATTAAAAAAGCTTCGCATTTGTTTTGCCAAGGGATTATGAACTATATTTAAATTATTAAAATAAATGGTACTATATTCCGTTTCGCCGGCGCAGTCGCTAAAGTTGCCAAAAATTATACAACCGACACCAAACGGAATATTTCCGCTGGTAACCTTTTATCACCACATTTTCAATACAAGTTGAGGTCTCTTCCTATCAGAGTGAGAAAACCAATGTGAGAACTAACATTTATTCACATTTTTTAATGTTTAAATTGTTTGTTGTCGCCAATAAAGCCTATATTGCGAGATTTGAGCCAGCGGAACAAATAAATTAGATGATTTAGTTTTCATTATGGAACTTTTCTCTTGATTCTTATCGTTTTCAAAATATTCTAGAAGCTTTAATTTCAGAATAAGTGTGTAATATAATGAAAAGAATATTAACGGAATTTGAATTCATTCGGAATGGATATTCATTTAATGAAAGATACGATCGTTAAACCATGCAAAGTTTAATTAATCAGTCATGTTCTTAGGGGGGGGGGCATCAGATAAAAAAATTTCATAAGACATTTTTTTTTTTTTTTTTTACATATGGAAAAATAAATTATCTTTCTTTTCGAAGTGTTGGATATTTTTATTAAAAAGATGTACAAATCATAGTACTTTCCATCACACAAGTAATGTCCTTCTCAGAATTAATATAAAGTAAGATAGTTAAAATATAAACATCAATTACTATATGTTACCTTTTCTCATTTCTTGTTCTTGTTTCTGTTAGAAGATATTTGATATCTTAATCTAATCTAAGGTTATTCAATGAATATGTGTGCCATTTATATATCACAAAAAACAAAAAATTTCTGTTATTGAAGTTAATCGAAAGAAATAAGAATGCTAATAATTGAAGATATTATTTTTTTTTTCGTTCTTTTTAAGCGATCACAAATTTTTGAAGGAAAAAAAATTATTAAAAATTTATAATTTGATAATGTGTGCAAATTATGAAATGATTTTAGAGAATATCTTACGCTCTATACTAAAAATGTGCAAATATTTCTATTTTGTCTATAAAAAAAAGTTAAATTACATACAATTGCATTTTATTTCATCATTTCCTAATTAACGAAAGGAAGAATAACGCCTTTGTCTTATGATTCATGAGAAAGAAAATACTTCAAATTATTAAACTGAATCCGGGAAAATCAGTGTTAATAACTCAGAATTGTTTGATCTTGCATAGCATGAAATTGCCTAACATTATTTACATAATTGTCCTATTTCATGCCATCCATTTTTGCTCAATATTGTAACGCAATTTATGATTTAGCAAATACTACATTTCTAAATTCTTGTTACATACTAATAGAAAAAATCCCCCCCCCCCTACTCACTGTTTTAAAAACAGATTATCAACAACTTTTTTTAATATGAAATTTTAAAATTTATTTTCATCTACATAGTAATTCTCTAAATTATTATTTTAGACGAAGGTGCGTTTTATTTGATGTTTAAAAAAAGTTACTACCTAATATTATATTTTATTCTATGTACTGTTTAAATTGGAGCTCCTTATCAATGCAATCAAAATAAATAAATAAATAAAAAACTGGAAATAAGAAACGTATACATACATCCCATAATTATTTATCGCTTTCATTTGAAAATTGTCAAGTTCATTAGATGTTATTCAATTTCTAATACAATGTTTGTTAGTACATATTTTTCTATTTTTGTTTATTAAAATTTCATTGAAATATTAATCAACAAAAGCTCATCATCGTAGTTTTCCCATTAAAACGAAAAATTTTTTTGAAATAAATTCTATCCTATACAGCTAGATAACTAGAATAGGGGGAATTTTACGATAGAGAAAGACTACCTCGAATTTGAAATTTCTTCACTGTTCAGTTATTACAGATGTCTTATAAATATCATTCTATTTGAAATATTCGACGTGTTTAACTCAGATAAATTAACATATGTGAAGAATATATTTTTCTCCGGATAACATCATTCAGCCGTTAGACAAATTTTAATAAACATAGGCTTGATTCTTTAAGAAATCATTAACATTTCGAGATAAAAAAAATAATACTTATAAATTTTATAATGAAATTAAAATAAACAAATTCGATTAATTAATGCTAATGTTTTTTAAATAAAATGTATTCTCTCTGAAAATGAAAACGCATGTCAATACAAATTATTCCTATCATTATTATTCATGAAATAAAAGATGGATGAAACATTTCCTTTGAGGAAATATCTTTCCGAATCTTGAAGTAATTTAAATTCTGAAAATTTCTAAAACAATGGTTTGAATGAATTCGTCGTACAAAAATGATTTAGTTGAATATACTCGTATTTTTTTTCTTTGTTAAGAAAACAATCAAATGAATGTTGAAATACGCAACTTATTTCCCCATGAATATCACAATTTAAATGATTAAAAATACTTTGCAATTAATCTTCCTTTTATTTGTTTTTAAAGAATTCTTTTATATTCTTGAATAAAGAATCGCAATCATACCAAAATTTATCTAAAACATTTTGTTGGAGAGAGTGCTAAATATATTTAATACAGATGTACATCTACACTCGTGTCTTCAACGACTTTGAGCTTTAGTTTGTGATTTCAGCTGATGATATCGTGTAGAAGAAGCGAATCAAGGAAGATGTGAGGGTACATATAACGTACAAATGTTAAGAATGAATATACAGTGAAAATCGCCACCAAACTGAGGGGACTGAAAAAAAGAATTTAAATAAATTATAGTTTAAAAAAAAAACTAAAAAATACGCTTTTATACAGAATTGAACTAAAAAGTAAAAAAATAATTCTTAATGTAAGAATAAAATGACTAACGAGAAAATTAATATCATTGTCGTAAAAGTGTGGGGTGCTTTGTACTACATTTTTACACTAATTGAGCTTTTCTGAACAGAAGTTAGAAATTATAACAATTGATACATTTATAGAACACCCCACGCTTTTACCCCAATGATATTAATTTTCTCGTTAGTCATTTTATTCTTATATTAAGAAATATTTTTTTACTTTTTAGTTCGATTCAGTATAAAAGCGTGTTCTTTAGTTTTTTTTTTTTAAACTACAATTTATTTTTCATTTTTTAGTTCGAACTACAATAAAGGCGTGTTTTTTAGAAGCTTAATTTAGTTACTTTCATTTATTCATTGTTGAATTTATCCTTCAGTTTGATATTTGAAGCTGGAATTATACGTGGCTGTGGAATTAGTCTTGCTCTTCAATGGATATTAATTAACGGGTCTGAAGTGTATTTATTCTCTCCGTTTACGGAGTCTCGGATGAGTCCCGTATCGTTATATTAGATTCCGTCTCTATAGAACAGGTCAAATAAATAAAAGTGTGTTAAGAAGAAAAAGTTCGAATTAAAAAAAATTTTAATGTACCATGTTTTTTATAACGGACTAAAAATTATAAAATTCCTCCTTTTCGTTTTTGCTCTTTTTTTCACATTTTCACGCATTGTCATCCATTTCTGCGCTATGGTCCAAATTTCAAGTCTCTAGCTCATCGGAAAGTCACACAGTTTAAAATAAATTACAAAATTCCACCCGGACAGACATTAAAGAAACCGAGTTAATATAAAAACATAGTAATATTATGTGTCAATCGTTTTTTCTCCTTTTAAACGTATTCCTATAATGGTAATTGGTGTCATCACTTCTAAATATATTGCTGTATAAAAATAAAAAATATTTAGCAGTTGGAACGTAAATTATTTTTTTTCTCATGTGAGCTTTTTTTATATTTTCATTTTCAGAAAAATGTCTATATTATGGAAAGAAATTACTAATACACACCCACCTTCCACTTTCTCAGATACAGAACACTTTTTTGTTTGTTTTATTTCTGTTAACCGCAAGTGTATTTTATACTTGCATATAATTAGCTTTAAATTCAAAACACTCGCGTTAGGGTTACACCTTATTCTTTTAGACGCTAAATCTGAAATTAGTCGCCAAATCCGGAAATGATGTATGAAATTAGTCGCCAAATCTGAAAATGGTATATGGAATTAGCCACCAAATTTAAAAATGGAAAATGCCAAATCTGGTTATCCTTTTTCCCGACGATCCTGAAAAGAACAAAGGAACAAAATTATGAAATTATTGTATTGTCATCGGCCCTTGACAAGTGTGCAAAATTTCGAATTAATCTGACCTTTTAAAGTGGGTAAAAATCGAGTTCCAAGATTCCTTTACATGCAAGTGAAACTTATAAAAGCGTGTTAAAAAGAAAAAGAATTTCGTTAAGGAATTTCGTGTTCAAGGACGTTGCAAAAAAAAAAAAATCCGTACATCAACAAAATTGATTACCAGAGTTTATTTTTATTAAGATAGAGACAGATATTAGCGCATATATTTAATAAAAATCCATCAATTTTATTAAATTCACAAGAACATTATTCCCAAAAACTTAAAGAAATTTAATACAAAATTTTCAAGTTTTTGAATAGCAAAGCATTTGAGTTTTGGGAAAATAATCTGATACTTTTCTTTGTATTGTTTTTTTAGCATCAAATAGTTCGATGTGGTCCATTTTTTAAATTCATTTTACCATTGGAAATGCGACTAAACAACTGCATATATGTTTCATGATGTTCTTAATTTTGGATGAAGTGGGAACAAGGGCTGCATTAGTCATTTCATTTTCGCCGTCGTAATCTGCATCAATGATATTTTTTGAGCTTTGAACAAACTCCAAAATGTCTTAATCTGCCATAATTGAGGTTGTACACACATTATCATCATCTACTGCAACGAATTCTTCCGAAGATACAGTAGGACAGTCCAATCCGGGTGGTATTTTCCGTATTTTGTTTCATCCCCAGAAAAAAAAATCTTTTCGTGTTAAGCTATTTTCGTTTCGTGTTCCGAGAAAAATGCAGGAAAATACATAGTAGTTTGTTGAAACCACTGTATTATTTCGTGTTAACCAATATTTCGTCTTAAGCGTTTTCGCGTTAAACGAATTTTATTGTATTAAGTTAAAGACTTGCAATATTATCACACGAAATGAAAGAATTAGTGAAGGTTTTGAAGGCCTTACACAAAGTTCTCGATCGAAGAACATTTATGATAAAATATATTTTTGTAATATTATAGACAGATTAAAAAAATAAATTTTTTTTTTATTCTTTAGAAGGATTAACCAGGTTACATTTATTAAAATCCTTTGTAGTAAAATTCAAGTTTTTTGAACATGTAGTTTTTTTTTTTGGCTTTTAAACTTGAAAACAACGTTTTACGTTGTAGGAATCCAAAAGTATTAACCTAAATTTGACTTTTAAAAAATGCAGACAGAGAGAGAAAAAAGTAAAATTTAATCCTGATGTAATGATGCGGAAAGAAATTTGATAAAAAGTAGGTTTCAATGTAGTGGGATGGAGGAGTTTTGAAGTATTAATAATAGCATTGTTTTTCAATAAAACATCAAAATACATTAAAATGGGATATTCTAGCGAAAATTTTAGTTTGTTTAGAAAATCAAAAAAAAAAAAAAAAAGCATGCACTGTAATTTTAAAATTTCTAGGCACCTGATTTTAGATTAAATATAACTATTTTATTAACGTTGTCATGATTATATAATTTAAGCATTTGAATACATTTAAGGATCAAATTTTCTACATACAAACTACATTAATTATCATTCTACTCTTTTCAAGCTTTCTTAAAATAGAAAATCTCCTTTTATAATTAGATAGATCTTTTTTTCAGTGAATTGTTTTTCCAAATCTTCAAACTTAGGAAAATCAAAATTTAATTTAGATTTATAACTAAGCTTATCATGGAAAAAAACCCCTAATAATAAATTTAATTTTTAATTTAAGTATAATTGAACATATAAAATACCTTTTTTTTTTATTAAATATTCATTGTTTAAAACATAATTGATCCTATATTGATAAAGCGTTAGTTGAAGAAAAAGCAAAGCAAATTTAAAGAATATAATATCTTTACTAATATTATAAACGCGAAAGTTTGTATATATGGATGTTTGTTACGCTTTCACGAAAAACAGCTGAATGGATTTTAATGAAACTTTACAATAATATAACTTATACATCAGAATAACATATAGGCTATAATTTATAAAGATATTGTGTGAAGTTTCCAAAATATAACGATAAATGTCAAGTAAAAATAGGAAAAAATTTCTGACATCTGCAAGTTATTCTGGTATGCGTTGTAAAAACCGATAGAGTTATACGAATATAATCACGTATACAAAAAAGCTCACGACAGCATATATCTATCTTTTATGTGTAAGCCATTATCGCCAAAATAGTGAAAAATAAATACAATAAAAACTGATCATTTATTTCAATGTACGTTTTTTTTTATGATTTTATTGTCAACCAATCACCATGAAAATTGGCAAATTTATATATCTTTTTTTGGAAAAGGTTTTTGTGCAGTCCTTTTTGTTGTAGTTCCTCATCAGGTGGCGCTATGGCACATAAACTT
>BMAO01031947.1:0-20504 GCA_019973975.1 Trichonephila clavata | reverse complement strand
TTTTCATTCATATTCTATAGTACTTTATTTGAAAAAAGAAATAAAATTTAAAAGATAAAAAAAAGCGGAAAATTAAAAAAAATTTTTACAACATTAAAATATTTCTATTTTTATTAAAAACTTGTTTTCTATTATGACTATTATTAGATAATGTATAGATTGTTGGAATAAATGTACATATTAAATATATCTACAACATATAGTATTTTTTTAAAAATTTCTAAGTAAAATATTGACTTTAATTTGGCTTTAAATAATACTGTTTAAAATGCGGAGTTTTAATATATTAATGAAGTTGCAAGTGTCATAACAATTTTTTTTTCGTAAACTATATTTTATTAAAAATTAATTCTTAATTCAATGTAATAATTTCGTCATCAACTTTAAATAACTTTTATAAATCATGAAAGTCTTCTTCTATTGATTAATTTTACATGTTTTATCGTCTAGTGATTGTGTATATGCTGAATAAAATTATTCATTTTTAAATATTTTTTTTATACAATAAGTAAAACATTAATATCCTATTTATAATCCACGTAAAAATTATTTTTGTAATATCTTTTAATTTCTTAACGTGAATGGATCCATGACTTCATATATTTTTTTAAAATTTCATTCATTGGTTAAAATTATATTTAATATTTTCAATAATTTGCTTCCAAATGATTATACACTTATTTATATTTCTTTAATATATATTTATAGCTTACTAAATTAATAAAAAAATTTGCATTTAAAAGTAACAGAAGTCAGCAAATGAAAAGAAATCCTATTGAATTCGGACTTTTATTTTCTCTTAAATTTTGTACAGCAGGTTGCCTATAAGCAGCTGATTCTTAATAATTCTCATTCTTTCCAAAATAAACATTGTAAATATTCAAAATCATTTCCTGCTGAAAATAAATCTCATTGAAAAACAATCTTTACATTTCTAAAATCTGCGGGCCAATGCTTGTGTTCCTTTTTGAACTGGAGACGTCAGTTTTTCTTCAACATTCGAAGCTCTCAAACAGGTTCTCGGTTGCCACAGTCTATATGGTGTATTGTGCTGAGAACAATTCGTTCATAGGCAATTAAAGGTGCCTTTTTATTAAGATACCTCGCTATTTGAAGTACGGTTGCTGTCCCACTGAACTGGACAACTTTTCCCTTCTAATTTCCGAGCTAAGTTTCAGTAGCACGTAATTACCACAAGCCTGACGTTGAGAGTTAGATTTCTGCCTTGTAATCTACTATCTGTAAGTATTAATATCAGCTGATCTCAAACACTTTATAAATGCAGCCGTGTGGTCCTTATACTGGCTCTGACGTTTCCAGCATCTATCATCATTCCACATGCCACTTTCAAACACAACTAAATGAAGTTTTTTTTCCTGTTTCTTCATAAGCAACAAAGAGCATTTGATGCTTCACTATTCCTGAATTTCTTATTAATAGCTATCTTGCTCTCTGGTCGTAACCTCTAAGTCATAACAATATGAAGACTCAATATCTATCTACCAATATACCAGGTGGTTCTAATGAAAGTGCCCCTATAAATGGGATCATACAGCGCAAATGGGTGAATGTAATTCAGAGAAAATTTGTAATTGTGCAATACAAGATATACGCTCAGGGAATTTCGAAAACAAAACTTTGCTTCCAAAATGTACACCAGAGGGTGCCTTTTCGAGAAAACCATGAAATATAACAAAATAAACAACAATGATGGATTACAGAAATAATATTAACATGCATTAACAAGTTTCATATCACCTTGAAATCGAAACACGTTAAGTAATAGTAAGGAAGAAAGAAAAACAGTTAAGTTTGAAGAAACAAGAACAGATTAAGACGAAATTACACAAGAGTAGCAATTGCCAATCATGGATGTAGGAAAAATGCTTCAAGTAACCTGCTCACTCACCCGAAAAATTTAAAGGTGATGGATGGACATTGTGTTCAACTTCAGATCGTAACTGATCAGTTGTGAGGGTACACAAGAAGCGTTATGGAGTTCTTCAAGTCATTCAACGTTGCAACACATCTAACGTACTCCATACTTTTAAAATAGCTTCAAAACCTTAAATAACATAGAGTTATATAAAGCGAACTTGGTAATCATGGGGGGATTAGGAAAGGAGTGATTATAAACACGTTCCTTTGTGATGTGTTGGACCAATAGCGCAATGGACCCACGGTTTTGTAGGGGCAAATTATCCTGCATGAAAATAGTCGATGTAAGGACCCACCTTTGCTGTAGTTGTGACACAGCAAACGTCTGCAGAATGTCATGGTACCAACAGTCAGTAACTGAAGATGTGGCAGGCACATATTCAGTGATTTCCTCAAAGAAGAATGACCCAAGGATGAATGGTGCCGTGAATCCACACCAGATAATGAATTTTGGAGACTGTAGGGGAACCTTAGTGTGAATCCACAGATTTTCATTAGCCCAAATGCGGCAATTCTGAGGGTTAACTGTCCCGTTGGACAGAGCAATAGTCATTCTGTTGAGAAAACTAACTGCGTATGAGGCACGTTGTGGCTTGTCTCTATCAAGCAGTTCCTAGATAAGTAGAACCTAGTATAGGAAGAAGTACATTTTATATATCTGAGTTCTTTTCGGACAGTGTTGTAAGAATAGCCAGTGGTCGAGAAACTGGTCTCGCGCTTCTGCCCCCAAACTCTGATGTCTGTGATTGTCAGTCAAAAGTTGTCTTACGGCATGAAAATGTACCGCTATGACATGCGTTTCCAGCCTCTTCTAGGTTAAACTCCAAAATTCCCCGTGTCTTTAAATCTCTTAAAACTTCCCTGATACCAGTAGCAGTCATTGGTCCATTCCATAGGATCTTTCTACGATAAAATTCACGAACTGCAGCAGCAGCATTCCCTTGGTTTTGTGAAACAGTTTCACGCACGTTAAATTAAAGAGACCATCAATAGTACAAGAGGAAACGTAGACTTAAACTTGGCAACATCTCAAACGTGTTAAGCCCTAAACTATATTTTGCATAAAGCTTCCTCTTCTTCCCAAGCATGCAGATCTTGAAAGTTTTCCCCTACAACTGACAGTTTTTTCCCGGTTTTGCATATCATTACTCATAATTTTTGTTCTAAATTGTTAATATTGTTTCTATAATCATTTTCGGTCGTTCATTGTGTTAAATTTCGTGATTTTCACTAAAAGGCGTCTTCTGGTGGATATATTGAAACTAATTTTTTTTGTAATTCCGTGAGCACATATCGTGTATAGCTTATATATAAAAAACTTTCATTGCATTCCGTTCACCCGTTTGAGCTATAGGATGCCATTAATAGGGGAAGTTTAATTATAACGACCTGAGGTATATGTGTCTGTGTGCAGTAAGCGAATCGACGATATTATGCGGACCTACTGGTAGCAGAACTGCTACTTTATCTACTACATGTTACATAATCTATACCGTGTTAAAGGTAGGGTCTCAATACAATCTATAGTGACGTGCTAACAGAGACCATATAGTTTGTTTTCACAATCTAGAACTTGATCCGTAAACAAGTTACATTCTTTCAAACTCGAGAAAGAGTTATGGATTGAGTGTGAGTGTGAGAAGGCATTTACTTGCCTTAATATAGATTCTCAGAAATGAACGTCTGTTTTTCCTGTTGTCTTAGAATTTTTACACACACACATATGCATTGTACAGGGTGATTTTTTTTTTTAAACTGACACTATTCAAAGTCACCCGTAGCTTGACATTACAGCCACAATGGCTCCATTTAGAAATGAAGACTGACGATGAAACGAGAAGAAATATTCAATGAAAAATTTAGTTCAAAAAATCACTCATAGGAGTATTCAGGCTTTGCTTTAGTTTACTAAACCGAGAATCAGTATCAAACAAAGCCCAAATTCATGCTTTTATCTGTGACAACAGCTGCAGTATTTTGGGCTATATAAACATGTAGACAGATCTGAAGAATAGTATTCTCTGTCGAAGTAAGCCAACTGAGGTGAATATGTGACTTAAATTACGAGAACGTGCATTATTGGTGAAACTGTATTATATTAGATATCCACATCTATATATACTCAAGGGCTTAGAACCAGACAGAAGCAAGAAGCTTTATCGCTTAGTTCAGTGCTTCTCAAACTCTAAACGTTAGAGACAAAATTTCTAATTATAATTTTCTTTGTGGCCCCATACGATGGCAATTTATTGAATCTAATAATAAAGTATTTTGATGATAAAGCTACAATGCGACATTAATTATAAACTGTATAAATTATCAAGATGCATAATAAATCCTGTGCATGTTAATTTTAAGTAATGAATAATTTGATTAAGTTAAAGAAAATTAATATTTTCTCTTAAACAATATTTTATTCTCAATATGTTCAAGCCTACCCCTAGTGGGATACGACCCACAGTTAGAGAATCGCTAGCTTAATACTTTGAAAGGAAATAATATTAAGCTCGAAGAAACAGAGTAATTGGCACTTAATCGGGTAATGAACTCGTAGGTCATTAGGTAAAAAATTGCCTTATATTTTTCAACAATATAGTCAAAAACAAAGGATATACATTTCAAACAGAAAATGTTAAAACTAACCTATACGGATTTTTAAGTTTTAGAAAATGCGCTGGAAAGTGAATATTTATGGTCTGTCGAGTTTATTTATGAACATCCCCCGCATATTTTTTTTACCAGAGGTTTGGATGTTATAATATAAACTGTTTGAAAAAAATATAAGGAATAAATTTATAGTCTTTATATTAAATGCTCCTAAGTTCCGAGACAACTTTTCTAAAGTGCCATGATATTAACAATTTTATGTCATTTTGTTGGTGCTTATGAATTAATGAAAAATATTAATTAGAAATCATACTACGGTTTACACTTATTAAAATGAGGTATTTTATAGTTAAAGTTTGAGGAAAGTTACACCGAACTTCAAAACACTCCACAGGGAATTCAAAGCTATATATTTAAATTGATTTTACACAATATATTTATAATAAATAAATATAAAAGGGATGAATTAAAGGCAATGAACAAGTTTATATTTTAATTTACCAAAGTGTTATGAGTTTTTGCACATTTTTGTATAGAAAATTTTATGAAATACATGGGTTCGTAACAAATAAATATAAAAAAAATATTAAAAAATATAAAAAAATAAATAAAAAAAACTTATGATGTAAAGCTAAAATAGTAAATCATTGCCTTTTTTACACATTAAATAACATGTACAAAATATATATGTAAGAAATGCATACATAGGTGTTTGAGATATGAGGTTTTAATTAACATAATTTTGACGAAAAAAACAATATTAAAATATGTATTAATTCCTAATAATGCTTAAAATCAGGTTATTAAAATGCATCACTTTTGTACAGTAGACCTCCCTGTTTCTTTATCTTATTATTTTTTTCATTCTTGCTGCTGTACTTTTTCTTACACAAAATGACAATGATATATATATATATATATATATATATATATATATTAATTTCAGACTGATATTGATTCAGAACTATGCAGATACATTAAATAAAAACCGTCTCAATATTAAAATTAAAGAAAAATAAATAGAGATTTAAATACATTCATTTCAAAAAAGCCATCAAATTTTAAAAAATTAAATATAAATGTATGATAGATTTAATGAAATTAGACTACAAATACTTATACTGTACATGACGGAGATTTACGGATACGCGTTTCATTGGTGTCTGTAAGGAAAAAGTTACTAACTATTAAACTACTTAGCTATAAATAATATTGTAGAGTTCTGCATATTACTCATTGTCATTACAATATTTATTTTATTGAATACATGCTATCAGATACAGAAATTAATAATCAAAACCAGTACCGAGTTAAGTTTATTTCGGTCCCTGGGTGAAAAAAATCTGTAGGCTCCCTTGGCATTGGAGAATCGAAAATTTATAACCAGAAAATCTGATTAAGTTCAGCTTATTCGGGTCCTTCCGGGCCCCTCCGGTCCCCAATTCCCTAAGCACCAACCCCAATCAACCAGTGTAAAAACGAGCACTGATGAAAACCAGTTAATTATAAAGAAGAAGAATTTAAAAAAAAAAACATAAAACATAGAACATTACTCTTCACATAGATATGATTTTAACAAATTTCTGTATTTCAATGCATATCGACGATGTATTAATTGTTATTTTATGAATAATTGTTAATGTTATGTTTATAAACACAGCTGATAGGCTTGCTACAATCTCAGCCTGCTAACCTTACACCTGTTTTTAATAGCAATATATATTTCAGTTTACCATTACGTTTCTATGAATAACAGTATCCTGATTTTTCAAAGTAGAGAAAAATGCTATCAATAAAAACAATATTTCTCTGTATTTCGTAACATATACTATAATGTTCAAATCAATTGGGACAAGCATTTTTTTCTTGTCTGAGTTAATATGTGATTATCAGTTATGTCTTGAACTTCCTCAAATCAGTTATATCTGCATACAGGTAATGAGATTGATTGACCTTCACTATAAGTTATTCATTTGATTGGTTTTGGTGTATAAAGTGTCCAGTTGTGAGCATTTCAGTGTGGCAGCTGGTGGCTATAATTTTGATTTCAAGATTTGAGTATAACTTTTTTCTTTCTCAAATGGATATTACTCAGAGGAAGCCTTCGAAAATAATCACGCTTTTATGACTGTGATAGATATACATCTACGGTAGTTGGTGTAGACAACTAAAATATTTCAAGAACTTTTTTATGATTTTGGAACTGTGTCGCCAAAAAGAAAAGGAAAATGTGGGCTCAAACAGAAAACTGCTCTAAAAATGATAAAAACCTTAATAAGGAATAGCAAACTAAGTTCAAGAAAGATAAGCATTGGTCTTCGAAGTGTTTACTGGATTATGATGTTGAAGTGAGCCCCTAAACTATACGAAAAAGCTTCTGGAAATTAGTCGTAAGCCACAAACAATTCCAGCAAAGCAATTTCTAGTTAACCTTGCAAATAAACCGCGTGAAAAATACAACCTAAAGTTCTCGCGCAGGGTGTGTCATACCCAATGGAGTTTACATTGTGTTTTTACCGTAACATTTGTATACAAATGTTAAAAAGGAAGCAAAATAGGAAATACAACATGTTTCTTACATTTTTCACACGTAAATTTAGTTTTTCTGTGCTTTTTATAAGGGTAATCAGTGCATTGTTTATACACTCCCTTAATCTCGTCGTGAGTGAGTACACTGGATCTGATTTTTTTTAAAATCTTTACCTTTTTCAAACTAAACACATTAAAGTAAACTTCTCTATTCTTTAAATTAAAAAAAATGGAATCTATTTTTTTATTTTCTCTTATTTTATTACTCAATAGTTTCATTTTTTCAAAAATAAATCTGAAAGTGAATAAGATGTGTACCAGTTATCTCCTTTAAAATTACGTTCTTCTCAAATGTTTTTGTGCCTCTACATATAAAAAATTTATTTTCAACAGTGTCTCTCTTTTCTAGATCTGGTTCAATTTCAGTGGAGGAATCATGAGGTAATATTCATCATTTGATTTTTCCTCATCATAACCGCGAAGAGAATTTCTTCATCCGAAAATACTGTTGTACTATATCTATTAAATGCTGTATCTATTAAATTACTTAAATATCACATTTCTTCATCATAACTACAATAATACATCATAAAGTAAGGAATATTTAAATCGTGCTCATGCATTCATAACTGTAGCGGTAATTTACACGTAGGGTATGACATATCAGAAGAGGCGATATCCAAAAATATATATTTAAAATTCGCCTACAAGCTAAGCCCCCTCAAAGGATATGACCTTAAAGTCAGCTACACGAGAAACTATCCATTTTACAAAAAAAGGTTTAGAAGGAACGTAGAAAAAAATTAGACGATGGGTATGGCACACCCTGATCGAGAAGTGCCGGGTTAAGTATAAAAGGAAAACATGAATTCGTTATTTCATAACATGCCACTGCACTTTTCTATAACCACTTTTTAAAAATATATATATACGGTTTTCTAATGTCATTGTCGATTTTTACTTCATCAGGTTTTGCACTTTAATTAGAAAATAGTGATTTTCCCAGAAAATTTAATGAGTCGAGTATCAGCTCGAGTATCATTCCCGTCATTTGACATTGGTTCAAAATATCAAGCTCCTTCACTGAAAGCCCTAGTGAAACTTCAAACTGTAAGTAAAATGTGAAAAAACTCAAGGCATGGGCCAAACAATACCTATCCTTGACTGTTAACAACAGACAGCTCATTTTCAGTGAACACATTTGTTTGAGCAGGGAGGAAAATTAGGTGTAGTGAGACGAAATGAAGAGTGAACTCTGATGCTAGATCATACTAAACAGACTGTAAACACCCTTCTAAGCAAATGTTTTGAGCATTTTTCACAACAAAGGACACTAGAAGCTTAGTTCGTCTTAAAATAAGGATGAATTCTGTCAAATACATATAAATATTAGGCAGTTATATTATTGCATTCAAGGAAATATTTGACGAAACATTTCAGCATAACTTCCTGTCACAATTCGAATTTGGTACAGGCTTTTATGAGAGAAAATAAAATAAAAGCGCTTATATAATTGGTCTGGAAATTCACCAGACCTAAATCCCATTGAGAATTTATGGCATATTATCAAGAATCTTTTTTCAAAGATGAGCTGCACGACAACAGTGCAAGTAATAAAAAGTGCTACTCAAGTGTGGTTCTAAGATGATGAAGTTAAGAAAATGTGGGCTGAACCAATACCAAGATGAGTTGAAGAGGTCATTTCTGCTACAGAAGGACATACTTCATACTCATGTCAAGGTTTTTCTGTCTACTTAAGGTATGTAATGATTAAAAGCTAAGGTTTTAGAAAACAATCGTTTTCTTCTCGTTTGTTCCAATTAATTCGAATCGCATAGTAGATGGTACAATTGTTATTTAACAAATTTACGTAAATTACGATCTAAAAATATTTAAAGTTTCAAAGTGCTTCAGACTTTGCTTAGTTTATTATAAATGTTATATTTATATATATAAAATAAAAGGAGAAATACTTAGCACGTAGCATTTATTACATTCTGCAAAGAAATTTATTACAGTTACTTGAGAATCGCTTTGAATATATTTGTATTTGTCTATAAACTAGAGCAAACATTTAAAGAAAACTAAAGGAATAACTAATTTTAAGTGTAGTTTGAATATGTAACTATAAGTATATATGTATATATATATATATATATCATAATATAGTACAATAAGATAGCAAAATTAAATATCTATGTGAGTGTTGTGTATTAATCTGTACAATAACCATTTATATTTATAGAGTTTTTAATATAAATAGATTAGTTCCTGTCTTTTATACATTTTTAAAAGGGAAAATGTCACTTCATCAGTTAAATCAGTACATTTTAAAAGATCTTAAACGCTCAGAAGTATACTTTTGCATTACGATTCATCAAAATAATTCATTTGCATTGAATAAATGTTAATATTAGTATATTAGTAACAAACAATGATTTTTATATTTTTTAGATGATATCATTTGTTTTATTCATTCGAATTGTTTCTATATGCAAATGCTTTATTTATATGCTATAGTCTATGCTTTAACATGTTTTACAACGTAAAACACGTCATTTACGATGTGTTTCATGTACATTTTAAAAACAGAAATGGTACTTTAATGGAATTTAAATGTCCTCTATTGACAAACACAACAGAAGTGTCTAGACAATGCAATTCATAGAATATATTACAAGTAAATACTTTAAAGTCCCTTTTAAAATGTTTTGGATGAAAAGATCTTTTTTATGAAACGCCATAAAACATTTACACTTAAAAACACAGGAAAGTCATTGTATTGTCTTTTATTATTTATTTATAGTACATAAATACTTAAAATTCTTATTAGAATTATTGGAACATACAATAGTTATGTATATAATTTTGCCTTTTCAGATAAATTGAAAAAACACTACTAACATAGTCAAATAAAATATTTGTACATTATTAAAATTAAACATCTTTTCTATATGTTGTACTCATTTGTATTAAAAATACATCAAAGTCTAAAAAATTTCAGACTAATAAAAAATTTCAAAGCATTTTCAATATTTATCAGATACATATTAAACTTGAATACATTGTTATTTACAAATGTACATAAAAACGATCTGTCTAAAAGGATGATTCTAGGAATATTTCCATGAATAAAAGCCTTGTTTCGTACAAAAAATATTGCTTAAAACTCACGCACACTATGTATATATATATATATATATATATATCTAGATCAGTGTTTTTCAAACTGGGGATGTGATAACCCTATGAGGGTAGCGTAAAAAGTCGAAAGTCGAAAATAAAAGATTATTTAAAAGTTTATTAATTTACTGAAAGGAAGAAACCAAATACATTCTGACATAATAAAAATATAAAATGCACTTTACCAATGATACATTATTCTTATAAATGCATCAATATTGCTCAATGTATTTGATAATTACATTATCAATAGAATGTGTTCAGAACAAGTTTAATAATTGCTAGTGACACCAGTGAGCTTATCAAATACAAAATGTAATACTTATGTTGATATTCTGTGCAATTTATAAATAAAGTCGTATTGTAGCTTTACGTCAAAGTACATTTTTGAATTCAATACATTGTTATTATATGGAGAAAGGCGCGATGAAATATATGACGTAAAGATGAGTTACAAATGTTGAGAGTTTGAGATGCCCTAATATATACGATATATATATATATATATATTTATTGTACTATACAGTATTGTTTGATATAGTACTAATGTGGTTAATATACTTTTTACTATCTTGACTAGTCATCAGAGTTTTATAACTATTTTCTGTATATTTATGAATTATATATATATGTATATAGCATAATAAAATAAACATAATAATACAAGGCAAATTGTAGTTCCTCCAAAGCTAAGAATGGATGGAAATGGATTCTAAACCTTATAAAAACCTTTTAAAATACCAGTAGATATTTGGTAAAATGTCAATAGATCAAAATGGAAATATATTATGTTTTCTAGAGCTGTCACTTTTTAAGCACAGTGAAATATGTTTAAGCTTGCTTTACAGGATCCAACCTTCCTAATGCAGCAGAAAATTTCAACATAATAGTGCAATAGAAAGGGAAGAAAAAAACTGAGAAAGGACAATGAAGCTAAGCCTAATAATATGTTCACGTGTAAGCTATAGTACAATTTACAAGTAAACTGAAATGAATGACTTGTAAAGTTGTACAATGTTACATATTGAAATAAACAAGAAACCGTAATTAACATCTTAACTTTACAAAATTCTTAGTCGTAATCTAATATCAATTAAAATCTTAATAAATGTATTAGTTATTGTATTGGATATAATTACCCTTTAACTTTCTTTAGAATTAAATTCCTAGTGGGTTTAAGTTTAAAGACAAATTTAAATAATATTTACATTAGGAGTCAGTTTTTTCTGTTTTCATGCATAATGTTATTTAATATTCTTATTAATTAATTACTATACTGTTGTTTAATTTTCTAGAAAAAGTCAGAAGATGGTGCTACTTTTTTGACAAAAATAAACATATTTTATATTATACAGAACAAGTCTTGAATAATATAAAATAAACCTATTTTATATCATACTAGATTTGTTCTGTATGATTGGGGGTCTTAAACGTTCTAAAAATAGTTTCCTTTCTATATTTTAGGTTTTTAATTATACATAGACTTGTTAATAATTTATGCGGAGCTGCTCCTTGTTTTTTTTGTATTGGCTCGACATATTAACATGGCGATGTGTTGAGGCAGTATGTATACTTATTTTAATAGTATTTCATTCAAAATAGCTTTAATTTCTATAAGAAGTAAGTAGTTTTCATTTTAATGTTTTCCTATGATAATTTATTTAATTATATATTTATCGTATTTTGTTTTCTAAAAATGTTACATTTTCAGTAATTCCTCATTTCCCTGTTGCTGAGTAGTACATTCAAATTACAGGTAAAGGTTATCTGAGACGGCTTTAAGCAAAACATTGTTTAACCCATGTTCTTTGTGTGTTCCTTAGGCAGAGAGTTTATTATTACACTACTAGTGTGGTTATTATTTATTTTTTTAATATATTGTTTGGATATATCTAGGATTATAACTATTTGCATATATTATTATTATTGTGGATGATATGTATATATTTCAAAGAATATGCATTGTTTAATATCCCTGAAATACGCAAGTACACACACATTACGAGCATTGAAATATAACTTATAATTATAAAATCCAACTAAAAAGGTATTAGAATTGGCTAATTATAAGTAATGCTTAACTGGCCATAAAACACTCTTCAAACCCGCATTCTTGGCTCCTGTGACCAACAGTTTGCTCTTATACTAATGTGGCTAATATTTTTTACTATTCTTTCTAATTATACTTAGAATTATAAATGTGTGTTTATATTATTATTATTGTGGAACATATATATACATTCCAATGAAAATTTATTGTTTAATGTTATTGATATGTGCAAGTAAAAATTACGAGCAGTAAAAAATAACTTATGTTAACAAAAATAATTAAATAAATAACATTATATTCATTATTTTTTAAATTAGGAAAAAAACTGTTTACTTAATTCATTTATCACATTGAAAAAATTTCAATTTAAATCGTCAGAATATAAAGATTGTATACTCAATTATTTTTATACCAAGGAAATGAGGCTTTTGTATAAATAAATTCTAATAAAATGTTATTGTATTTAATGAAAGATAATACTTTAAAGAGTATTTGAGACACCAAATTTAAATTAAACATGTATTTATTTAATCTACAAAAAGAGATTTCGAAAACCACTGTTTTTTTTTTATTTTTGGTATTATGTGATATTCATTGTTCTCTTGTTTATCTATTTGCGAAATTTTTTTTATCCTGTCTTGATTTATTTGTTTAGTTTATGACAATGAAATTATTTCTTAAATTTTTATCTCCTTTATTTACTTATGATCTACGATCTCTAAATTAAAATTGCCTTGTTTTAAAGTCGATTTTGCATGCATTTCATTTAACCAAATGTCTTACGCATAAAGAAAAGAAGTGTACAGAGATATATGTATGGAAGCAATATGTACATCATAGATAATTTTTTTTAGAATGAAATAGTTGTTTAATTAATAAGTACGAATATATGGTTAAGGAAGTATTAGAAGTGAAATGATCTTTTATTGTGCTTTCCAAAGGCTTTGTCATTTTAAAAAACTACTAAACATTTCAACATTAATAGTCATCATATCCTTTCATAGCTCAGTAGCTATATACTTTTGAAGAACTGATGAATTCTTTAGAAATAATTTTGTAAATAAATTTATATTTCCGTTCTGAATTATAAATTCCTTACATTAATTTTTCATTCTTATTTAAAAACCTTTGTGTTGTGGAATTAATTTTATGGTATTAGGCTTTTAAGACCTTCCTCTGTATTTTAACTCTCTAATCACTTTGAAAGGTAAAGACTGCTCAAACTAGATTATCAGGCGGATATCAATCGTACGGCAAATAAGTCTAAGATAAATATTATAACATCAGTACAAAAGGAACAGAGGATGTTGTGGATCAATTATGTTCCATGGTAAGTACAACTTTTAGGACTAATAGCTATGTTATTCTATGATGCTCTCAACCCTAGTGTATTGAATTCAAATATAATTTGTGCTACAAACTAAGTAAGAGAGCGGGGCAAACCATTCACACATAAATACTTTGTATTATCAGTGGCTGGCGGCTTCGTAATACTGTGGTTGACAGAGCGTTACTGAACGATATATTCAAGATTTTCCATCAAACAAAATAAATATTGAAGATATTTTGAGTTATTAAAAAGCTAACACAGAATAGACGACTGATAGGGTGACAAAACAGATGATCTAATAAAAGCAGAATGGCATCGTATATATTCAACTATTTCAACAAGACTTTGTGGAAAAACACATTTAACTTATGGCAACAGTAAAACAATAGTTTTACCATCGCTCAATATTTTTAAAGGATATGTTATAATGCTTACGAATATCTTAGGATTCACTAATTATTTTGAAATAAATGTAAGAAATATTAAAATGTATACTCTGTTTTTATTTTGCCTATGAGTCAAGGGATTATCTACGAAGAAACATTGATTTAAATATAATGCTCCGGTGCTAAAATGCATTGATTATAATCATTAATAATAATTCAACTTTATAATTTAGTTGAATCAAAAGATCATTTAGCAAAATGTCTGCGTGTGTTTTATTCAATTAAACCTCATAACAAACGGCGTAAAATTTAATTTAAATACCTCTAACAACTGTGTCACATTTTGAGAAACATTAATTTTGCATTATTTAAGTTAAACCTATTTCTATCCATCCATTTGATTGATTGTTTATTAATGGTGTAGTTAGAAAAAACATGATAATTATAGATCACGAACTTTGCAGTTTCTAGCTATGATCAAGTTACGAGAATCATGCCTGAATCAGTACCGAAGACTCCAAACTTCCTATGAGGAGAACTTGAACTTCAATAGATTTAACTTGCATTAGCCACGACAGACGATGAATATGTCGTGATGTCGGGACTCAAATTCGTGGCGGGACTTCTACAACGGTGAACGTGATATCTCAACATTGAATATAAAATAATGTGGTCATATTTGAGTTTAAATATTATACGAAAATATACGGACATTTGTTTGCATTTGTGTGTCACACTTTTAATACTTGTGACTGTTATGTTTATGCATAATTTTGTCGAAGCTAATTCCTTCAGAAAAAAAAGGGTTGCTCTTAAAAATCCGAATTAAAATTACTTTAAGGAAATTGAAACTTTTTTATTTTTCAAAGTTACCTTAAGAAATATATATATATATATATATATATATATATATATATATATATATGCGTTTTTATTTTCAGTAAAAAATTGGTTGCCAATTTGTTTATAAATTTTTATTTTTATTTTTCATAAATAATTTTTTTGTATAAAAAATTTAAAAAATTTTAACAGCTATTCAGGAATTTTCCTTCTGATATTCAAAATAAGTGCAATATAATAACACTAAACTACTGCCCCCAGGCTACATCTGGATCGCAAGGACCTTCCATCCCTCCTGCAGGGACTTTTTTATCAACAGAAAAATATTTAGAAAATTCACGAGTTTCCTGCCAAGATGAGTAGCCGCTTACCTGAACAATTGCATCTTTACCGAATTAAAATAGAACCATGCAGTAAGGTGTTATATTTTCCAATCAATTACTACCTTGTAAAACGTTATTTGCTGCTAAAATTTTCTACTTCTGTCCACATTCAATGAGATGACATAACTGCATCTAGTGGTAGAGTTTTTAAATGATTGCTTCTTGCCCAAGACTTTATAGTTTAGTTTTGATTGGGGTATAATGATGAGATGATGAGGTGTTGATGCCAGCGTTTAATTGCGTAATGTTTTGAACTTGGTATTTTTATAGTGATAGTTTCTTTGTGAAATTACTTAACAGTGTCTATTACATTTTGAGAATGATGTTAGTTTAACCATAATTATCTGAATATTCTAAAGAGGCAACATTATAAAAGTAACAATTTATCTACCATAAGAGAATGTTTTCAGATTTTATTGAGGTGATTTTAATAATACATCATCAGAATTCCTTAAAAACTGTTTCAGGTCAATTTGTATCTATAAGTTTGATAAAATTAGTTCGTATTATCAGGTTTATCTGTCTCCAAGATGCTTTTTATTTCACTATTTCTTCTTAGTGAAGTAACTTTATTTTTGTGCTTGATGTTGCCCAGAAAGAGAAAAAAAAGAAGTATAGACGACGAGAGTCGGCAATTTCAAGAATGCATAATTAAAATACTTTTCATAAAATTCGGTGAGAGAGCATGCTTTGAGATTTCTAATAAAACCGTGACTGAGATGAAATAATACAATCTGCGCACCGTCATCATAAAAGCAAACATTAGGAAAAATATGCACAGTTGAAAGGCAAAACCCGTGCTGATAATTTTTTTTATAATTGCAAAACTAACTCACATCTCAGAGGACATTATTCAGTATATCCACAAATGAAAAGGAATTCTTAACTTATCCTAGTTATTTAATTGAGCAAATCATGTCTAAATGTGGCAAGCCCCTTTACAGATAGGGAGAATATTTTTTGCAGCTAAGAAACTTTGCCCAGAATACTCGAAGAAATCTAAGAACTTCAGTGGGTGTCAATTCTATTTCTATCCGTGTTACTAACATTGATAAAACTATTCTGACTCAAATAGCGAAAAATGTCAGCAACTTTCAATTGCCGTGGATGAATCACTAGATAACTATTTCACCTCTCAATTACTTGCGTTCATTAGAGGTGTGGATGAAGACATGAGCTTAACGTAAGTGCTGATTTTCCAACATAGCTTGTAGGACACTATTACCGAAGAGGATATATTCAAAATGGATTGAAAAAAATAACTATAATTAATTATAATTTGTACTAGACAAACCTCAGTTACAAGACAGTTGACCGATGATCATAAGTGGCACAAAGAAAGGCTTGGTTGGACAAGTGAAGAAGAAACCAATGTTCCTGCACTGTATTATTTATCAGCAAGCTTTAAATAACATGTGAACATTAGAAGCGCGCTGAATCCTACGGTGAAGAGGGTTAATTTAATAAGGTAACATGGGCTTAACTACAGAGGCATATTCAAAGATACAGACGCATAGCATTCAAGATTTACCATGTAAGACAGCAGTAATATGGCCAAGTGGTGAGAAATTCTGCGCAGGATATTTGATTTAAGAATGGAAATATTTGACTTCCTGCAAAGTAAAAATAATCCAGAGCCATTACTATCTGATGAAGAGTAGGCATGGAAATTGACCTTTGCTGCACACATATTCAGTCATATAAATTTTCTTAACTTAAAAAAACCAGAAAGCAAAATCTAGTTTTTGATCTATACACTCACCGAAAGACCTCTAGATCTAAACTTGTTTTGTTTATAGAACAATTACAGTTCTTCAACTTGGCGCACTTTCAGCAGCTCAAGTTCTTTATGGCTGAAGCAACACATGAGTTTCCTAATCATTTGCAAGCGAGGTGACAAGAACCTACAGATAAAATTTCAAGAGCGGTTTTATGATTTCAATGCAACGACAAAAGTGTGAGACCAACCTAAAATATATTTTTAGCAGATGTGGGTAACTGTCCAGATTAACTACAGTCTGAGGTCTTTGAGTTACAAGCAAATGATATACATAGGTACAACTTCAAAAAATACCTGTTGGCATTTTACCAGTTTCTGCCAAACGAAAACTAACCTAATGTCAAAATGTAATCTTATGTTAACTTTCCTAATCTTTGTAACATTATACATTCATAAACAAACAATTTCAAGAATGAAATACGCGAAGAACAATTTGAGAACATATGTAACGATAATCTCAGGTCACTATTGATGTTAGGGACATCAAATCTAAAGGCAGAAATGTTTGTTATTATGGCACCCATTAAATAATTTCATCATTCTCACTGATACAAGTGTTAATGTGTAGTGCATCAGTGCGTTATTAAACAGTGACTGAATAAAATAATGCTGAATAAATAATCAAAAACAACAACTATGCTCTTCGGTTATTTTTAATTTAGACTTCGAGCGTGCAGTCGACTCCTGAACTGAATAGAGGAATAAGTTAAGAAAATTTTTTATTATGGAAAAAGATTCGATTTCATAAAATTAGAAAACTCACAAAATCTTGAATTTTTAAGTATTAAAAAAAATTGAATGGTATATTATTTTGTCAATTTTTCTGATAAAAATCTTAATAAAGCGTAAATTTTCAATAAATTAAAAAAAATTGTTCCGAATTTTAATAATTACAAAAGGTATTCCCAAAATTAATAGTCGAATAATTAATGTAACTTTAATTTTATATCTGCAATTCAAATATCTCCAGGATATTCATTTATTCAAACAAAAAATATATTTATCTTAGATATTTTCAAAAACTCTATTCTTCTACAAATGTTGCAAAAAATAAGTTATAATCAGAATGATTTATGTAACACAAATTGAACTAACAACAATGGATGGAGTAAAAATTCACGATTTAAACAACACATATTAATGCTCCTAACGTAACATTTCTGTCGTAGTATATATATATATATATATATATATATAGAGTAGCTGTTACCCGCCCGCTTCGCTGGGTATTTCATGATGTTTTATAAATTTCTACTGCTTATATATATGTATAAATTATTGATATATACGTCCTAGCATTAAGAATTCGATTGAATTGAAAAATATACTTATACCTGTAACTGTCGCCTGTTGATAAAAAAAAAGGGCAGAACTCATCTAATTTTTATTTTCTAAAAATCTCTAAAATTGAAGCATTGAATGATGTTTGCTCTTTCGTAACTCAAAAGCCAAGAAGATTCCCGCAAAAACAATTTTCGGTGGATCTCTACTCCGTAAATTGAACATGCAAGCCAAATTTCAAGTCTAAATCTAACAGAAAAAAGCAAAAGTTTTACTATCAATATCCCCGTAATCCCGTTGAGAGCCGTTTTCCAAAATTACTGCTCTTAGCGGATTTCAATTCAACAAAAGAAAAATACAAACCAAATTTCATTATTATAGTCCTTGTAGCTCGAAAAAAGTAATTTTTTTTGTCAATACGTCCCAGTAACCCCCTACAACCCTCCAGAACTCTTGATTTGCTTAAAATTTATTCTTAGTGGATCCCTATTCAACAAAAGAAACATGCTTAACAAATTTCAAGTATATGGGTCTAACAATTAAAAACAGGAATTTTTTTCTGTAACTCCTCTTGACCCCTCGCAAACATCTTTGGGGGTCAATTTTCATTTTACTCTTTGTTAGAGGAACTCTATTTCATGAAAGGAACATGCCTACCAATTTTCAAGCAGGATGATCAAGTAGTTTAAAAATGGAAATATTTATCGATTACGCCTCTTAATCTCCCGAAATTAAACTTAGTAGTTGATATTCGCGAAACCCATTTTGTAGCGGTTCTCTACTTTATGAAAGGAATCTGCTTATCAAATTTCAAGACTGTACATCGAACAGTTTAAAAATGGGGATAATTGTCTATAACGCCACTTGAACCCCCGCAACGCCACTTCTGGGTCTGTTTTCACAAAACCCATTTTGTAGGGGAATTGCACACTATGAAAGGAATCTGCTTATCAAAATTTGAAGACTGTGTGGCCAATAAATTAAAAATGCAAAAAAAAAATTTATCAATAACGCCCCTTGAACCCCCGCAACGCGGCCTAGGGGTCGATTTTCACAAAACACATTTTGTAGTGTATCTCTATCCTATGAAGGAATCTGCTTACCAAATTTCAAACTGTGCTTCTAAAGTTAAAAAATAGAAATAATTATTTATATCTGCCCTTAACACCCCTTAACACCCCTTGGGGCTCAATTTTTCCCAAACCTGTTTTGTAGCGGATATTTACTCCATGAAAGAAACATTCCTACCAATTTTCAAGCAGGTAGGTTAAATAGTTTAAAAACGAAAATATGTATCTCTTACGCCACTTATTCCCCTGCAACGCCACTTAGAGGTCTGTTTCCACAAAACCTTCTTATAGCTGATCTCTACTTTATGAAAAAAATCTCTTTATCAAATATAAAGACTGTGCGTCTAATAGTTTAAAAATGGAAATAATTATCTATAACATCCCTTAAGTCCCCTCAACGCCACTTGGGGGCATTTTCACGAAACCCATTTTTAGAGTATCTCTACCTTATGAGAGGAATCTGCTTACTAAGTTTCAAGACTGTACGTCTAATAACTTAAAAATAGGAATTTATAACGCCCCTTAAACCCCCGCCCCCGCAACACCCCTTGGGGGTCAATTTTCCCAAAATCCATTTTGTAGCGGATATTTACTCCAGGAAAGAAACTTACCTACCAATTTTCAAGCAGGTAGTTGAAGTATTTTAAAAACGGGTATATTTATCTATTTGCCCCTTAATCCCCGCAACGCCACTTAGAAGTCTGTTTTCACAAAACCCGTTTTGTAACTGATCATTATTCTACGAAAGGAATCTATATATCAAATTTAAAGACAGTGCGTCAAATAGTTTAAAAATGGAAATAATTATCTATAACGCCCCCTAAGCCCCTGCAACGCCACTTGGGGGTCGATTTTCAGCCAACTCATTTTGTAGCGGATCTCTACTCTCTGAAAGGAATTCGCTTACCCAATTTCAAGATTGTACATCAAGTAGTTTAAACATGGAAACAATTATTATTAAAGCCCTTAACCCCCGTAACCCCCTTGCGTTTCGAATTTCGGAAAATCCTTTCTTAGCTGATGTCTACTCTATCAAAGGAACATGTCTACCAAATTTCAAGTCTGTAGGTTGAATAGTTCCAGAGATTTCGTGATTAGTCAGTCAGTCAGTCAGTCAGTCAGTCAGT
>BMAO01031946.1:0-18927 GCA_019973975.1 Trichonephila clavata | reverse complement strand
ACATTATTAACGATTGAAAATTTGAACTATACAGTAGCGCACACAAAAATCTTTCGGGGGGGGGGGGTCCGTGTCCAATGTCCGGAACTCGTATCATACCTCAAGACAACACCAATTGATTCTTCTGATTTTGTCGATTTTCTTAACAAAAAACAGTAAAAATAAGTTATTGAATAAAATTTAGAATTAATTAATAAAATAAATTGTTAATTCAAAGTACCTAGTTAAATTGTACGTTACATATACATATAGGATTATCGTCAATTGAAAAAAAGGCAAAGGCTTTGGGTGGGGTGGGTCCGACCCCTAGGACACCCCTGGAAGTATATAATATATATATAAATACGGAGAGAATGTGCTAAAGTAGAATTGAAAAAAGAACTTTTCGCTGAAGTATTTCCATAATTTTAAAATTAAAAGCAATATTATCTAAAACTAGCAGCAAAAAAAAAGTATTATCGACAGAGAAGCCTCCAAAACTGTAGAACACTCATTTCCCTTTCCTACAAATTCCGATACGTAAATGTATCTTATGTGGAATAATTTTTATTTCCTATTATGCAATATCGCTTGCACTTTACGCATACCAGATAATTGTAACTAATAACTGCAAATTTTTTTTTAAAAAACTAAAAAAAAACAGCGTAGTTGTTTGATTAAATTTTATTCAATTTCATATACACATTGTCACTAAAATAACTAAGTTCAAACTTCAAATGTGGAATATTATACATTTAGTAAGCAAACAGTCAAAACACTTACGTCTAAATAAAGAAGAAAAAAAAAGTTGCATTCGTTTATTAAGATTATTTCTCATTAAATATCAACTCTAAATTCAATGATTTGTCCTATTAAATTATTTAAGTAGAATTTATCAACTAAATATTAAATATATACCGAGAAGTATTGCACAATTTTAATATTATCTATTTCAAATGTCATTAAAAAAGGAAGAAAATTAAAATCTAAAAAACAAATTCAATTTGCATTATGCAAAATACGACTATCTACAATTATTTTACACCATATCTTAAAAATACGAATCATGTAAAGTTCCGTAAATTAAAAAATACGAAATGTAATATTCATAACACGCATCAAAATTCAATGCATGTTAACTAACCAAAACTAATATAAATACAATAATGTAAAGCAATTTAAGAAAACTCAGAAAGGTAAGTACAGTGCTATTTAGTATGAAGATTAATATGCTTGTTAAACTGCAACGTTTAGAGAATACCTTGTTGCAAATTTCACAAGAGTAAAGCTTTTCTTCGGTATGAATGCGCAAATGCGTTTTTAAATGACTAAGTTGAGTGAAAGCCTTGTTACAAATTTCACAAACATAAGCTTTTCTTGAGTATGAATACGCAAATGCCTTTTCAAATAACTAAGTTGAGTGAAAGAATTGTAGCAAATTTCACAAACATAAGACTTTTCTTTAGTATGAATGCGCCATATGGATTTTAGAACTCCTATCCGAGTGAAACTTTTGTTACAAATTTCACATGCGTATCGTCTTTCTTTGCAGAAATATGCAAATGACTTTGGATTTGCTTCTTGTATGACCATTAAGTAACTTTAGTCCACAAAGATTTGACACATCAGATTTCACTGTGACTTTTTCTCAGATAAAATTTCATTATGTTCTTCAAATGTTTGCTTTGTTTTAATACTAAGAACTGGCTGGTTAAGTGAAATCTTATTTATTTCACATTCTTCACTACAATTATAACGCTTACTGGTTTCATCTATTTTTAAGATATTTCTTAATTGTCTAACCATAACACCACACTCGTAGCTAAATTAATTTTTCTCTCTTGATAAACTTACGCGGAAAGGGAACACATTGCTTTATACAGAACGTTGCCTAAATGATCCTTTTTGGAGGGCTGCTTTCAGTTTTAAATGTCGTGCAGATAGCTATTGATTCATTTTGCTGGAGACTCCTAAATTTGGAATAAACACCTAGAAATATTTTGAAATAAATTCAACGCCACTGCATTTGGAAAGTAAATTTTAAAGTAAGTACAGAATTTTACAAGAATTTACAGAAAATTACAGATTATATATATAACTGAAATGAAGAACTTCTATCAGCCAAAGATAATCCTGGAGACACTTTGAAGGGAAATTTAGTCTCATCTTGTATTTTTCTCTGGGTATTGATGGAAATAAAAAAGAAACATAGCCTTATTGTATCATTTTTTATTTTTATAAGTTACACATATTTAACTTAATATCTTATTTATTTAATTTTGAAATTAATGCTATATTTAGTGTTTCTGTCCTAAAAACTGATCGTGATGTTAATTTCATTTTAGTATTAAACTTCATGTTTAGTATGGGACATTAAGATTTTTTCGTGGAATAACATTTTCGAACATTGAATTGAATATCGAAGATTATCTTTCTTTCTTTTAAATCGTTTCGATTTGTAATCGTTTAAATTTTCAGTCCAGATTTTGGTAGAAGTTATGGTATCATAATTTGGAGATTCCCTTTACAGATTTTGAGATTTTGATTTTTAAATATTTTTTATGTTGAAATATTTGAATTGTTTCGCGTTAATAGAACTCGGACGTTAAAGTATTCCGAAGGTATAAGAAATAGGACAATGAGGTTCACTGTCTGATGATTGTTTATCGACACTTGTTCATGTTTGAAAATTTCGAGGCCCGATGACATTCTCCCTTATTGTGCATTGATTGTTAATTTAATTTAAACGGTGTTACTTTTAGTGCACAAATTCTTGATATAAAAGCCTCTTTAGGTACCATTTCGTGGTTACAAACTTGCGGACTGTGTGTCAAAAGTTCACACTACATTGCCCCGTCGTGTAGAGGAGATGGAGAGCGTAAAATCTTACGAGGCTTAAGGTTACATGGTGTTGAACTAAGGACAAACGTTTCCAGGCCTGGTGTCGTTTTTGTCGCTTTACTATGGTTAAAAATTTTATGCTCTTTACCAATAGCCCTCGTGTTGTTTTGTAAACTGGCGTTATTAAAACACTTAAACGTAAATAAATATTTCTTGTTCATTTCGATGCACGAATTACTTGATTGAAATAAAGAACAGTGAATTAACAACTATTACAAAGAAAAAGACCAATATTTGTTCAGTTTACAAAGTCCTTTTGGTTCAAAGGGCACGTGGGGAATTATGTTTAAAATTTATTGTCGACTTCGAAAATTGTATGAATTCTGATTTTATTCAGTGCGTGAATGCGTGTGTGATTATTAACGTCGGAATATAAAGCATCACAAGAGCTAATGGACATAGGACCTCTTAATTTTAAATCAAAGTCATGTGAAAAGTACGACCCCTGAGCTGGACCCTCCCCTTTCAGAACTTCCACACCTTCGAGCCATGGCAGATTTCATGTGCATCAGCCCATCTCCATCGCGGGTCTGTGTGGAACTAAGGTTGAACTCGACACACAGGCCACGAATTCGTGACCGTGACCACTAAGCTTCCGCGACCACTGCATTTTATTAATATATGTTTTATGTATGTGTACTAAGAGAAAAAGGTTACGGAGGTATAGAAATTACAGTGCCAACTCTGGTGTCATCCTCGTCACTAGACAATGTCTCAAAATGACGAGATCGTTCACCATTATCTCTTCTCCATCTTTGAAATGAGACAATAAAAATGATCAATCACTTCACAAAAGCGGCTGGGATCATTTTCCTGGTGAAAGTAATCTCAAAAGATTATATTCCAAACGTTAGGCTTGCCACCCATCCGGTATAGTGGTCAGTGAAGCTGACTGCGGTGCCGCAGGGACAGGGTTCGAATCCCGGAGAAGGCATGGATGTTTGTGTCGTAATCCTTTCTTCTGTCTGTGTTGTTTACCCCCGTGTTATACGTTCGGTGGTGCACGGGGTTTATAAATGTTAAAAAAAAAAAAAACGCTAGGCTTATATATATATATAGAAAAACTACAACGCAATGTGTATGTTCTTTTCTCAAATTAAACTACTTTTAGGAAATGACTCCTTAACCTTACGCGTGCGGCTACTGCGATTTGAGGGGGCATCAATTTTGTCCCCTATTACGGGACACGTGAAAATCGCAAGCGAAGAATTTTTTCCCCTAATTTCAATACTATTCCCGCTCTTTCCCCGTGTAGGTTAAAAATACATCACATGGTGCTTATTTTCGCTTCCAGATGGGACTAGAGGGTCCAGGAACTTTTTTTCTCTTGCTTGATTTTTTTCCTAAGCATATTTGTGAGTTTGCATGCTTTTTGAAACATATAGATTTGCCCCTCAACATCCCTCTATTAATCCCTCCATGGAAGCATAAATCTTCGATTCCAACAAATATTGATGAAATGATGCAATTTTTTGCCCTTTTAATTTTGCAAGGTCTTGTAAAAAAGCCAGATTCTCATTGGTATTGGTCGAAAAGAGACACTATATACACACCAATATTTTCAAAAATTATGAAGCGTGATCATTTTTACGAGTTGATGAGAAATCTCCAATTAGTCAATAATAAAAATTTTGATCAACCCATCCTTGCACTATTTTATAGAAAATGTATGATGTTACTGAACACTTAAGAAAAATACTAGATGAACCACTAACGATTTACAAAAGTCGTTTGTCATGGAAACAGTTTATTCATCTGAAGTGCTTATTTTCTTTTATTTCTTCTGTTTTATTACAAATTTTCTCGAACATATTTCGAGATAAAATGTTTAAAAATTATATTCTTCTAAAAATAAAAATATTGCATGATTTTTTTTAACTTGAACCCCTGCCGTCTGAAATAGCGAGTGCCGTATTATATATTTTTTGAAACATAAATGCTACTGAAATCCTTGTATTATTTTAAAACAATTAATGAGGATGTGAATTGTAACATGTGTAGATAACGAAAATAAAAACAAAATTGTCCCGTATTTCAGGAACGGGAAATTTTAAAAATTAGCTAAGTATACGTGGAGGGTTGAAAATCGATTTTCATATGAATCCCCGTGATGGAAATTTTATTAGGAGGGAAATTTGTAGAAGCTTATACAAAATCCGTTACGCTGTGTTCTGCGCATGCGCCAAGTCGTTGCTGAAAAAAACCCGTACTTGAGTACTATAGCGGTGGCTTAATAAGACAGAGCCAGTAACAGCGTCCGCACAGAATGGTCTCTTTTGTCTAGTGTTAATGTTATTGGGCTTCGGAATTATGGTTAGCGGTTTATATTCTCCCCACAGGCCCCACCCCATTTCATTCAATAAGTGTAACTTTTAAATAAGTGATCGATGTAAAATTGTTAATTAAAACAATAATTATTATTCTTTATTTTAAAATTTAGCCTCTAAAAAGTTCCATTAATAGTTGTCCTTGTCCTTTTTTGGGATAATTGATCTTCTTTCTCGCCGCTTTCAATAAACTAAATTTTTTTGTTCAGTTTTATTTTTTATGCAAACGATTAGATGTCAAGTAAAATTGGAAAATGATTATTAATGATGAGTTTTATAATTTCATATCCCAAGAAAGAAATTTTTGCTATAAAATAAGAAATATGCAGTTTTTTCTAGTACATTTTACATCAGATAAGTTTCCGTTTTACGATAAAAATTCTTCTGTTTGTCAAACATTCTCTTAATTTATAAAGTATGTAAAAACACATTCGGGAGGACCAAATGTTGGCAAGGATGACACTTGAGTTGGTATTCCCTATCCTAACTTCCATACCACACCAACATAAGAATTTCGAGGTTCTACCGACTTTACGCGCTGACCCCTTCTGCTAGGAGTTTCTTTAGCAATACTAGACCGGAACTGATAATACGCCAGCTACGTCCAGTTTCTCCGAACACCCACCTTGCACAGGGGCTGATACACGTTCAATTTGCCGAAGTCTATTGTAGTGTTGTATAAGTTCGGAGAGATCAGGTGCTGGTCCTCGTCACTTGACCATGCATCAAAATTACGAAGTTTCCTACCAGGGTTAATCAACACTCACTCACCGTCGAGTTCATTCATAGAAATGGTCAGTAAAGATGTTTCAAATATTAGAGTTAGTAAAATTTTAAAAAATTGACTAAGCATCAAAATGATGTGAAATGCAATAGTATAAAAAAGTTATAATTTCAATATTATTGCTTCATTAAAAAAATTTTCCAACTAGTTCCAAATGAAATGGGTCATTTAAAAATTATAGTAATCATTAACTAATATTATTTATTTATTTCTCTTTCTTTTCGCATTTAAAAGCACCGTTCTTTATTATTTTAAAGAATTTTTACCTTTTTTATTTTAAAATATAAATCTATTTCTTTAACACGTAAGTAAATTCTTAAAGAAATCGCAACTTGAATGCTGGAAAATATATTCTCGAATTTAGATTGGAATTTATTATAAATTTGAAAGAAATTTAGAAATTACTGAAATATAAATATTAAAAAAATAAATAAATTTTCTCTTTACTCTCATGTAATGTATTTTCTTTTCAGACTTAAATTCATAAAGAAATATTTAATAGTCTGTTTATAAATTAAATTATGATGGTTCTTGGCTGGAAAAATAGGTAAGGTTTTAATAATAAGAAAAAATTAAAAGTAAAATAACCAAATTAAGTTAAACATTTTAACATAATAAAGACATTAGTATTGAACCCAATAAAAGAATTCTCCAACCTCAAATATTTGAATATATCCCATTGAACATAAACTGTGCAATTCTTGAAAACTTGATTGATAGCTGTAAACATGTATCACTGCTGGAGGGCGTAGTTTTGAATAGCTATTGCAAACATTGCTATCATGAACGTCACAGTTATTATAAACACTTTGACTTTCCTATGATATCCTATTTCCTACATTTGAGCTTCACCACTTCACTTATGCTCATAAATTCCTATACAATAAATGAAGAGAACATAAAATGTCTTGTTTAACTCTTAGATTCAGTATCACAAGAATTCCTACTGCTCTGTGGATGTCAGCTACGCATTATTTTGCTTGCTTCTGTCTCCTCCTATTAAAAGGTGGCAAACACAAACCACAATAGGCGAAAGGCAGGATATTAAAAATTCCCATCCTTAATAAAGGTATGTTCTTGAAACTGTTGTCTTACATTAATAAATGAAACCGTGTGAACTACTTATCTAAGAAAGAGTGGCAATTCCAATGCCTCTTTGAACTTTCGAGGAGAATACTAAATGACGACTCTAGTGAGATCATGACTATAAAAAATACTGTAACGATGCATGAAAAAATTGTCTTGTCCCATGAATTGTTACTCATATTATTTCCCATTACATAATACATGTTACCGGAAAAGGACTTCTCAATAATATTATCCATTATGCATCAGAAACCCGAAGGTGATTCTTCAAAAAATTTGGCAACAATCTTGTGATTTCAAACTCTGTCCCTTTGGGAGAATATTAAACTCTAAGGTGGTATGGAGACATATTATCCAATCATTTGCACCGTATGCGACAGTAGGCATAATTTCCAGCAAGCTATGCCGTTTTGTTGGACGATGATGCTTCGATCCATGGAACTACTCCATGCAGCAATTCAAACATGATTTGCATTTTGTGAAAATCATAATTTTGTAAGCTCTTTTATCGTACATTTCTTCTTATCTATCAATTCCATTTCTTTCTAGGACATGTGATTTCTTGAATTTTGTTTTTAAAAACTGCTTAAGAAATGATTGAAACAAAACTGTAGGTTTCATATTTTCAAAATTAATCGTGCAACAGCAGCAAAAAGGAAAGTGAAAATAAATTGAAATTATCAAATTTGTAAAATATATTATTACATTTTACTTATTTATAAGCATTGTTGAATTTAAAAGACAAAAAAATAATAGAGATACACTGATTATAAAGGTTGATTTTCAGTTATTATTTAAATTTAACTTTTAAATGCGCTATATTTGAGATATGA
This sequence comes from Trichonephila clavata, assembly GCA_019973975.1. Lineage (NCBI taxonomy): Eukaryota > Metazoa > Arthropoda > Arachnida > Araneae > Nephilidae > Trichonephila > Trichonephila clavata. The sequence goes on along the minus strand of BMAO01031946.1, from coordinate 11,017 downwards.
TGTAGGTCTTTTAAATCGAATTTTATGCTTACCATTTTTTTATTTTAAATATTAGGCTGCCTGTATGTTACCATTGTGCATAATGCTCTTTTCAACAAAAATTTAAAAATAATAAACGTCTTCTGATAAATTTGCTCAAAAAGTATACCATTTTGTTTTCCCTCCGTATAGAAATTAGTGGCATATTTTTAGAAAATGTTTAGTAGAACAAATCTTTTTGAAGGATTTCATTAAAAAAAATATATAATTTTGAGTTAGGTGGGTATATGATTTTTACTATATATTTTTCACAGAGGCCTGTGTTTTGCTGAAAGAAACTTTCGCTGTATTTTTATAAGTGTTTTGAGCAATTTTTTCGAAATAAATATGTAAAATATGTATTGTGATTTTTAGATTTTTACATTTATTTGTCCAATGCGAAACGAAAATTGATATATTTCTAAAGTTTGATTTAGAAAAAATCAGGACATGTCCACAGATTTACCAAACATCCATCTGGGTATTAAGTGGAACATGAACTCGAAATCCCCTCTCACTGAGACTAGCAATCATCAATTAGTTAAAACGGTTTAAATAAATATTTGAAACGTATTTCTTTGTAATTAAGTTTTAGTAATATTTTGCTAAGTGCTGGAAACCTAGTTTTATTCCCAAAGGAAAGCCATAAATGTTTACACAAACATCCCTGATATTTTCAATAAACTTCTGATGTGTTCAAAGTGAAATATAATTATTTAAATAGGAACAGATACATACAATTCCAAAATATAGGTGAAAAAATAAGTTCAAAATTTATTTGAAAATAAGGAATGAAATAAGGAAATTGACAGAAAATTATATTAAAACGATATAATAAACTTTTATGCACAAATTAAACTTTTCCGTAGGTCTCTAGATAAAAACAAGTACCAGTATTAAAAACTATGCTTTGATCACGTTGTATAAAATCACTCATTAACTATCAAATTCATTGCATTCTATTTTTGTGAGTAATAGAGATATATATATCTATTTGCTTAGATTGGGTTGTCGAAACATTAAAATAAGTAAAACGAAACAAAAAAATAGAACTTTTAAATCAAAACGGAGTTATATTTTTTTTTATTCCAAAAAGCTTTGAGTAGCTAAGTAATTTAATGTTAATATTTCCTAACACATTCAAATGAAAATATTTCCTCATTCACTTACTTACTGACTGATGCTTCAAGTTAAAATGTAAATATTTAAATTGCAACAGATACACACAATTTCTAAATATAAATGAAAAAAAAAGAAATATACTTTTGAGTTAGGTGGGTATATGATTTTTACTATATTGTGTGTTACAGATGCGTTTGTTTTACTAAAAGGAACGCTTGCTACATTTTTATGAGTGTTTTAAGCATTTTTTTGAAATAAATATTTAAAATATGTTTTGTGAATTTTTCGTTTTTACATTTATTTGGCCAGTGCGAAAAGAAAATTGATATGTTTTTTGATGATGAAAATTATATGTTTGATGTGAAAAATAAAATTAGAAACTGAATGCAGAATATTTAAAGGAGTTAATTTTCTTTTTTCAGGGATTAATATAATTTAAATTTGCTTCTATTTACAATATTTTCCTTACAGAACGAAATTAAACAGCAAAAAATTATTTGTTTGTTAACAAATGAAATTAGGATGTGAATATACACAAATACATGTTAAAGTAGCAAAAACCTTGTTTTGTTATTGATATTTATTGGATGTGTGTCAAATGATCTCCTTTTATTTCTTCATACAAACATTAATTTCTTTTTTGCTATGAATTAAGTAATTTAAATTAGCTCACTCGCTTTTCCATAAGTAAAACGAGTAATTTTTTTGTTCTTGATTGCCGTGGTAGATCAGCAGATAGGGTCACAAATTTATGGCTGCAGGTTCAACGGAATTCTGATTTGGTGCCAATGAAATCTCAGACTGATACAGATTAAATTTGTCGAGCTAAACGTTTCCCCCAGTTAGCATGGTATGGTAATTATAAAAGGTGAGTGACAGCTAAGTGGGGTCTTCGTCAATTGACTGAGGCTGAAGATTTTAAGAGATCCGTTATTAATAGCTCTCGTGTTGATCTGCAATGCCTTGTTAATAAAACTCTCAATCCCTATTTTTTGTTGTGGCTTGAATTATAGAAAAGCAGCACGAAAAAAGTTCGTAGCATGAATGATATAAATTAACATAAATATCTTAGAGATTTGAGATTGAACAACCGTTATAGCACTGTCAATCTGAGTATGTGTAACTGTTTCTGAGAGCATTACGTCATTTAGTGTTGTATCTGGAGTCTTCTTTCATAATGGAAAGCGAGTTATTGAAACAGAATTAAATGTTGAGCATGCTTCTTTACTTTTTTTTAAAACAAGCGTGAGATATTTTTGTTTTATATCTTTTTAAATGTACTTTAATGTTCGGGTGATTCATAATTGTTATTATATTGTGGGAAAAAAGGCATCAAATGTTTTTATATTCCTTATATGCTAATTAAAAAAAATCAACGATTCAAAAAAATATTTTATTTTCAAAAAATAATGCCTGACTTTGAAATCTAAATCAAAAATTTTCAGCTTTTTTATTTGAAAACTATGGTTAAAGGACGAATAACCCCTTCAAATTTCCACTCCTTTGCAAAAAATTTCTGAGGGCCTTAACAAATTTTACGCACATCGCCCTCTCTACACGGTGGAGACAAATTCACGACCAATACTAGTGAGTATTGCACCTACATTTTTTCTTAAAGAATGGCGTCGAGTTTCTCTTCCAGATACAGTTTACAAATGGCTTGTAATAAAAAAATGGTGCGTGGAATGCCACGCGATAGAAGTGAATCTTCTTGGTACATTCTCTTCTCCAGGAGCAATACGAAGATATTTCTCTTCATTCCATAACAACGTCTGTTGCTGGGCTGTAAGACTCTCTTCAATAGTTATAGTTTCACTGATTTCATCTTGAAGAACTTGAGACTCACTCTGTTTGAAATTGAAGAAACTATCATCGATTGTAACATCATATATTCTGTACAGTGGAGTAGCTACTAAGTATTGGAACCATGTATTGATGTTTCTTTTAGTAACCAAACCCATCAGATAAATAGTTCTGTGAATTTTCCTCCGTTTGATGTGAACATTGACACAGTAATCATCATCAACATTCCGTGGCAGTGGATTGACCATTGTATTGACGGATACTGGAACATTGATTATTTGCCCTAATATTCCAAACTGACCGTGTCTCAATTGCCTAATTTGCATACAAGGTATTCGTGGAGAAACGAGTTTTTCTGATACCATATCCAAAGTAGGAAGATGTGGTGGAATTTCTGGGTATACAAAACCATTATAATTTGATAAATTTGGTATACTTTTCCTATTTAAACTTTGTTGGCAACTGTAGCACGCTTTAACGTCTTCTAAATTAATTCCCGGTAAAATATTTTGTAAAATATTTTTATGCTCAGCAACAGACCGTTTTCAAATCATCTCTAAACCATAATCTATTACAAATCGAACATCTGTGACCGAAAGGATTATCAACGAATCGCTTTTGGAAATCTTTGTGAGCATTTTTATGGGAATCATAGTCTTTGTAACGTAAGATAGAATTTATTATCGATCCTCATGCATCAGTTCCAACACGCACTAGACTTGTTGAAAGCGCTGTACTTGTTGACTGCACATGGTGGTTCACAAAGTCCGTATTAATCAGTGCTGGCATTAGATGAGTCTCAATAGCATTCCCATCATCAGTCATTAAACTTGGCATTAAAAGAATATTTTGCAATGTTTTTTTCCGTTCTTGATATTCTCTCATGTACTCTGATCGAGATTTGGCAGTAGCGCTTGATGAATGTACACTATTTTTCTGTTTTTTATCACTTTTTCGACTGGACTTTCTGCTAGTTTTCTTTTCTTCTTCTTTCACGAAACTCTTTTCCTCTTTGTGCATTTGATTTAGGCATTCTGATTAGAATCAATACTAATTCAACGCAAATGAAAATTAAAAAACAAATTAGCTGCCGAAAACATCACCATGTGGCCAACAATCTAAGGAAATATTTTAAAAAGGCACGCTTTTGCTGCAAGAGTTAATTTGTTTACACCAACATTGATTGCAACACATATAACCGTTGACAAATGTCCCCTGGTCTGGTGAGAAAAGGTGGGGGGAAGTCGACCAATCGGAAAGCAATCATCCAACTTTTTCACGGATATGACGCAAGTCACAGGGTGTCCCCCTCCCCCGCCATCGAGCAAAATGATTTGAAAACCCAACCACGTGAAGAACGAATGTAAAAAAAATGCTGTTTCTTCGTTTCTCCCGAAACGAATTCCCCCCCCCCACCAACTACTGACCACTGATGCTATTTTTAGCAAAGGCGAACCCCTCTCTTTTTCAATCTGTTTACTCACTCTCATAGGTTCACTAGCTCACTGAAGAAGAAGCCTAGATGCCTCTAGACTGGTTCTGAGGAAAATAATATATTCCAGACCCCGCTGTCTATTCCTCCCGCTCGCTATTTCCCCGCCATTGCGACGATTTGGGGGAGATCGCGGGGGAAATCACTACTTCCGTTCGTTTTCTCCCTGTTACGCAAAACTGGGCAAATTTTCCATTCACTCGTGAGCATAGAAGTTTAACTTCAAAAACTGTTTTACAACAATGGTTGAAATGTGTGTATCTGTAATGCAAGGGCGATAACCGAAAAAACAGAGTACCAAATTCGTTGCCGGTGCTTTCGTATAGTAGGCTTAAGCCCAATTTGTAGATGTTTACATTCCTCACAGTTTGGAGATTAGCATGCCATCTCACATGTCGTCCTCACCACTTCAATGAGTACATATTTACCAGGTCCATCACCTCGCCAATACCTTAACGTAGCTTCCGTGAGTGGATGTTTAAAATCGTTCCAATATAAAGCGATATGAGATTTATTGGCGATGGACCTCGTTATTTTGAACCTCGTTCAAGGGAATGGGATGATACCCGAGAAAGTAAGCACCACCTATCCTAACTATCACAGTACGCCAATAAATGGTTGCTTGAGCCTCGTATCTGTTTGCTCGTATCCTCGACAGATTTAACTTACATCGAGTCTTCAGTGGTACTAGGTTCAATCTCATAATGCGCCAGTCTGGAGTCTGTAAACTTGACCACTATGCTACCACGGCCCCCAAAATGTTCTATGTATATCAACGATTCATGTTAATCCTTAGATGATAACCAACTAATATTTGATACAAAAAAAGTATCTTTGTTACCAATGAGCTTAGTTTTAAAATCTATTAAGGAGTCTTATTTTCCATTTTAACTACTTTCTGAAAATTATGTCCAACAAAATCAATAAATGCAATAATTTTATAAAACTCACATTTTTTCATACAAAAAGAGAATAAATTTTTTTTCTTATAACCCCCTTTTTTCTACACCACAAAATATCTTAATGTTCAGCAGAAGAACAAATGGTATTGTTGTTTCTAGTGCCAACTGTCTGACGGTGGCAGATCAAAGGGCCACGACATTCATCATGGCAAGGGGCTACGTGTACGCCTGTCATTAGCTTTTAGTTTTGAGCACCATGCAGGTGACAATACGATTTGTCTCGGTTCATGCACGATAGATGTCGACACCACCTATTTCGAAATCCACAATTTAGGTATGGAACTGGAGGGGAGGGAATATTTGCCAGGCCGCTGCACCCGTGGTTTTTCTGCTGCGACCGCCTACAAGAATTTCGACCCAATGATTTAACTAGCACGTACTCCGTGTGTATTCGGAGGGTATTTGGTGGCATCGGTCATCGAACCCGGGATTTCCAGTCTGGAGTCAGATGCTCTAGCCACAAGGCTACCTACGGCCCTCGAAAATCATTATCATGTGTATCTCTGTCTAATGTCTGATGGCACATGGTATTGCAACTTATTAACAAGAGTTAGGAACAGGGGTTATTGAAAAATTCTATTCTACACAGCAATATTTTCCCAAACCTAACTGTCTCTTTTTTATTAAATAATTGAAATTGCAAAAGAACTACTCTACGACAGAGTATCATTACCAAAGCCTTTTTAACCTATGTAGAAAAATACTAAACATGTCGTCTTAAGCGGTACCATGACTACAGAAACTGTTAAAATAATCTACGGAAAAAATGGTCTTGTAATAATTAATTTGGTACAAAAAAAATTTGATTGTCGTGTCATTTGTTGTCATGACAAAAAACCTTGTTTATCGTGTTGTTTAACACAACATAATACAAGTTCGTCTGGAAAATGATTTCTAATGAGCATTATTTGCATAACTATTATTAGTCTAAAGCACGGAATCTGTACCCTAAAATTGTTGTCAAATACCTTGTAATTTAAGTTAAGCCCTGTCATGCTGGGTTAGAGTGAATGTTATATTAACGTCAAACTGCAAAGCAAACCGAGGGCTATTGGTGACTAACCTCTTCATTTTGAACCTCGGTCAAGTGACGAGGATGACACTTGAACTTACAAACCTTTTACTAACAATCACAAAAAAGCAACAGGAGGACATTACAATTCGAAGATTTAACGTACATCGATCTACATGGCGGGTCTCCACTTGCACCAGGACTTGAACCCGCGACACGCAGGTCACGAGTTTTTGACCAGAACTTGTAGGTAAAAGTGACCACCAACTGATTTAGGGAGAAAGTTGAATTTGTAAGGCTCAATCTGTACTTAAATAGCAAAGTATGCAATAGAAGACATAATTTTCTGCTAAATATGTCATTTTGCAAAACGATGATACATTGATTCCTGCAGTTACTAGTGTCTGTTAAAACATGATTTAAAGAGATTTTTTTTTAAAAATTGATTTAGATTTTTCTGAAAATAACTTTTAATTTTAGTAAAATAATTTAATAAGTATTTTTGTATCTATTTTAAAGAATATATTTCTTTCAGAGGGATTAAGATTTTCTGAATTTCGTTTACGCAAATATTTTAAAACACAGTTGAGTTATTCCTGTAAACTTCTTTCATGCAAGATTGTCATCTCAAAACAGTAATTAGGATGTCGGAAATCGGATGGATTCATATTTTATATGTTTGTGTGAAAGATATTGCTATATTTTATGTATTTATTAATTAAGAATTAATTTAAATGAAAAAAAAGTTTAAAACTCATATTAAAAATTAATTTTAGGATATTACTCAATTTATTTCTAAAGTGAATATTATTCCCCCCTACTACGTTTTTGGGATTTTTGTTTAAAAAAATATTAAATAATGATCATAATGTACAGTAAATATTTACTGTTTTTTTAAATATTAACAATCGTCTCATAAAACTTGATTGATGGTTTATTAGCAGCACATTCCGAAGTACGAAAACTAGTGAAGTAGGACAGCGTTTCTCAAACAGTTGGGCGCTCCTCCCTGTAGGTACTTTATATCCCTGTAAGTGGTTCAGCGGATTTATTAAAAAATCGAAAATAAATATTTAAAATAAGTATTAATTTACTGAAAGGAAGCAAACTAAAACATATTGTGATAGAAGAAAACTTGAGAACTAATTCACACTGAAATTATATACTTATAAATTTATCAGCACTTCACAATGTTTTGATATAGTAAATTTATCAATAGAAATTAAAAATATATTTAATAAATACTAGTTCCTCTCATGGGCTTGTCATGTATTTAATTAAATACAGGATTAAACTGCAAGTGTTCAATGGGTGGGGGAAAGAAAACCACTGTGATTATTCCATTGAAATTTGTTATCTGCAAGTTTCGGAACATGCGCAAGTCAAATATACAAGGAAAAAAATTCGCCATTTTTACCCGACAGATGGCATTCTCCAGTGGCATATACAACTTCCAAAATCGATATATAGAGCATAATGACATTCTAAGAGACATGTAAACATTATAAACATCAATTACAGTTTATCAAAATTCCATACAATTCACTTCAGTAATTAAATTTTTACAGTATCATGTAATCAAAACTTAACGTAAATTAAGATCACGAATTAAACAATCCATAAGGACGCTTTGGAAAACAATTAAGCCATTATTTATTCAATGAAATTATCACATGATGTGCTCAATATGCGAACCACCAGATGCAACCACATGTCGAAAACGTAAAATAGCATGGTCCACCGTCGTATTTAAAATCTCTGTTGTAACACACGTAACGTTTCTGGTTATACTAGATTTCATTTCCGCAACAGAAGCATAACATTCACTATAAACCATATCTTTCAGATTCCTCACAGAGAAAAATCGCAAGGATTAAGGTTCGGTGAACGTGGGTCATGATTAACCATAATTCAATGTGGCCTTGTTTTTATACTGTTCGATGGGCTTAAAATTTGCATATAAGCCGTCGATAAGCATTGAAATACGGGCACAGCGCCATCTATCAGGTGAGAATGGCGGGTTTTTTTCTTTGCATATTTGACTTGCGCATGTTCTGAAACGTGTAGATATCAAATTTCAGTGGAATATTCCCATTAGTTTTCTCCCCAGGACCCCTTGAACACTCGCATTTTAATTATGACCATCCTGTACTTATTTTGATAATTTTTGTATGGTTTATAATTAAATTACATATTGTATCTTTAACATCAAAGTATATTTTTATTGCACTGAACACATTTTTATATTACTATGTGGTAGGAGTGGCGATGAAAATTAGGATTGCCAATTGGGTCGTAAATAAAGAAAGTTTGAGAAGCACTGGATTAGGGACTCATAATTATGAATCATGGTTAAGTAACGAGAATGATATGCGCTCTTATAGGCCTCTAGGTATTTACACAATGTGCCAATTTTTGAACTAAGAGCATCCACCGATTTAACGTGCATCAGAACTTCTACATGACATGTATTATGTGGCCACCAGGTTCGAGCTCCCACTCAACCTGCCGAAAATTATACTGCCACTATGCTATAGAGACTTCCTTGAATGATTGAATCGTATTACATATTAATTATATTTTAGTACCTTTTCTCTTACTAAGCGCTAAAGACTCACTTTGATTCCAAATGCCAAACCTTTTTACTCGAACATCCCTGAAATTGGCAATAAGAATTTAATGTTTAAAGATAAAAATATGCATTGGAATACCCATAAAAGGGACAATAGATACACAAAAATACAAAATATAATAGAAAACACACAAAATTTAAGAATAAGACATGAAATAAAAAAAAAGACAAAGTATTTGAAGAAGGCCGAAAACATAAGTCGATTTTAAGCATTTGTATGTCCATACACAAATTATCTTTCTGAAAAGTGCTTCAGATAATATCAAATTTAAATTATTAATAACACTACATTGATCACAAAATATAAAAGAAAAACAAAGCAACTGTTAAATGTATTATTAAAATAATTTGTCTGTTCTGTGAAACTCTGTAATATTCAAAAAATAATTAGAGTGAGAATTTTCTGTCAGAATAGGTACAGGAATTCTAAATAATATGTATCTTGTATGTCTACTTGATTAGAATCAAATGACTAATTCAGTTAAAGATGAAGTAGAAAGTTAAGCAAATGTTAAAGTTAGATAAACAAACTTATAACCTATTATCCCGTCTTTAGGAGTAATAAAGATAATTGTTAATTTATGGCTGTTATATCGAAATTCTTGTTAAAATAAATTCTAGAAGGAATTACGAAAATAATACTGACATTATTACATCGGAATGGATTTTAATACTTTTATTGCATTTATAAATTCAGCTATATAAAAGAAACGATACAACTCAAAAAGAATTGAATATTCAACTACACACCTGAGTAGACGCTAAATAAAAATTTGAATTGTGAGGTTTGATTCATAGATCTTTCATTTATTAACTTGAAAAGTTTTGATTCCTATCAAATTTAACCTATACCAGAATTGAATCAATTAAGAATGATTAACTCCAAATATGATATCTTTCAGGTTTTAATTTATTACTCTACAAACCACAGAATAATATTTTATGAAATTAAAATTATTATAACACGTATAAACCTTATATGTAAAAGAAAAATTGTATGTCGCACATAATTTAATAATTTTCTATCCGTTTTACAACGAGAATGCTAGGTTTTGGAGACACGGATTTAGTTCAAATTTTATAGGATGGTAGTTTTAATTTCACTGTTGATGAAGATATATATTTATAGGAGCCTCTACTCAATAATTTTTTTAGATATTTGCAATTGAAGATGCAATTCACTCATTAACTTCAGTGCAAGAATACCTCACTGATTCGATGCCCGAGGTGCTTTTGGAAATTACGTTTCATTTGCTTTTATGACAAGTTTTATCATTGTAAGGACAATTAAGGAAAGAAGTTAGTTATATTTAAAACTAATCCTGATAATGTCATACATGTTTTATTTATAGTTTTTTCACAAATTACTTGATTCCAGTCACGATTAACTAGCAGTTGATGGGCTTTTCTCCTGTTCTTCCTTCGAAAATGCGTTTATGGCTTTGTAATAAATAACTTTCTGTACTTATACGAATGATAATGACAAATAAAACTCTTAAAGTATTAGTTATTAAAAACATTTCATTTTCAATTTTTTAAAGCCTCATTATGTGTCTTTATATGTAAAATGTAAGAGAATTGAAAAATAATTCACCCATCACGGACTCGAACCCGGCTCCTAACGATGAGAAACGCCAATCCGGGCTGCTACGCTGAACCAATTACGTATAATCGTTTGCTACAGAACTGAATTTAATGAATTAATTGCATCTTCAATTGCAAATATGTAAAAAAACTTTTGAGTAGTGGCTCCTATAACCATATCTTCATCAACAGGGAAACCCAGTCTATCTTCTTATGAAATTTGTACTAAATACGTGCCTCCACCTTGCATTCTGCTTATAAGACTATTAAAAATCCTGAATTTGATAGATTGAATAATTGTCGTCATTTCTATTAAAATACATTGTTCAGGACATTAATTATATTATCATCTGTTCTAATCAATCTATTATTGCATTTTTAGGAATCTTTCC
>BMAO01031945.1:0-18926 GCA_019973975.1 Trichonephila clavata | reverse complement strand
TGGACTGCACAAGATTGGAACAAGGTTGTGTTCAGCGACGAAACACATTTTTTTGTCCAAGGGTTTTGACCAAGATTTGTCAGGCAAAGTGATGGAGAACCCATCAGGGAACAACATCTTATTCAAACAGTTAAGCACCTTCAGAAACACATGTTTGGGGGTTATTTTACTTCTGGAGAACCTGGCAGCTTAGTACCAGTTGAAGGATGATAACTCTAAACAATACATTTCTATAATAGAAAATAAAATTGTGCTTATGATGCAAACATTCACTAGTGGTGGTATCTTTCAACAAGATCTTGCTCCATGCCATACTTCTAAGCTAATTTTTTTTTCAAAACAGAAAATAATGGTTTTAGATTGGCCTTGTAATTCTCCTTATGTAAATCCCATCAAAAATTTGTGGATCATTGTAAAGACACGTGTGAGTAAAATGGATTGCAACAAAAGAAACAATGGTTGAGAATGCTATAAAAGTTTGATTTCGTGATGACGAAATCAAAAATTTTCATTATAATTTAGTGGAATCCATGCTAAACTGTGTATGGGATCGTGTATGGGATCTCATTCAAACTAGAGGAAGACATTTTGTATTAGATTGCTATATGGTGCATGTAAATTAATCTATACTAATTAAACAACATTTGTGAAAATTTTTGTGTTTGTCCCAAGTAATTTGCACAGTAGTGTACATATAATTTTAAAATAAAATAACCAGAAACATAAATTTTTAGAAGATGAACAGTTTTAAATATTTCTAATAAATAATGAAAGACAAAAAGAGAAATGTAAGTTCACTTACGTTATTGGACCTTTATCACTATATCCAATAGGTAAATTCACTAACATAGTTTTTCTGTTTTTTTCTAATATTTCTACAGGTAATGGTTCATCTGGATCTGTAGGCAAAATGTTTATCAATATTTATAAACAATACAAATAAATATCATGATATACAATTAGGGGAAAAAATAAAATGTGACTGAAGAAAAAGAATGAAGATAGAAAAGAAATATGAAGAATTTTTTCCCTTCAAATATTAACTACTTATTCTTATCCAAAAATTTAATATAATTACTTCTAAATGGAAATTATTACCTCCCACTTCAGTCAATACAGTTTTTGTAGAAGGATCAGTATGTCCATCACTTGTAACTGCCCAGATACTTATATTGTATATTGTACCTGGATGCAAGCCTATAAGATCAGTATGAACTGAAGTATTAGAGAATGTCCATTCATTTCTTTTCAATAAATCAGCGCTATATGATTTCAATGGATATGCAGAAACCTATAAAATACATATTTTTCAGAGCTCAGAAAAGTTTTATATACATTAAAAAGGTTAAAATAATAATATTTTTAAGTTAATAATAATAAATTATCATTTCATGTTATCTGGTTCAAAAAATATGACTCTACATTTCAATACTTCATATAAGGAAATGATAAAGGTATAAAAGAAAGACTACCCATAATTTAAAAAAAAGTAAATTTGTAATAATATTCTAATCATAAAAATTACAAGGAAAATAAGGAACAAATAACCTTATAATTTAAAAATTCAATTAGTAATTATTTGACTTATTTAAAATATGTACCAACTTTCCCAGTAAACAAATGTACACATATGTTGTATTTTGCATAGCAACTTGTATTGAAGAAATTTCATTACTTTAAAAATGCTAATTTACAGTATGGGCAATCTCCTTTGTTTTGTGAATTGTTCTTAGGGAACAATTAAGTCTTCTAATTCAACAATCAATTATCATCGTTCAACCTACCTTAATTGTACCATTTTTAACTTGCTTTGACTGGCATTAGTTACTTACATAAAGGAAATTTTATAAATACAAAGCTAACTTTCATTAATGACAGATTTACACATAAAAAGACAAAGATAAAACTGTTTTACATTCAAAGGAAACGAAGCACATTATTTAGTTAAATATCCTTAAAAAAAGTTGTCTTGCAGTTTTACTTTTATGTTTTTGAAGAACACTGCTGAATTTGCAAAAAATATAAAAAACCCATTGTACTTCATATTGTTAATTAGCTGGGCACCAGGTGATGTACTAAAAGTAATTTACACATATATGTTATACCAAACATATTGAACTTGGTTTAAATAAAAGGTTTTTAACAGCTTCAGATAGCAAAATATAGATATTAATTTTTAATAGAACCAAAATAAAAACATACTTGATATTTTTCAACCACTTTATTAGGAATTCGAACTGGGGTCCATTCAACATGCACTTTATTCTCGGTTACATTTGAAACTATCAATTCAGGTCCAGATATACATAAACTTCCTAAAACAATAAAATTAATTTTTTAAAATTTTAGCAATTCTCTGGAATTTTATTTACATTACTTATGTGTGATACGAATTCATTACTTACTTTGAATGCACATAAATAAAATTGATGAGAATATAATGCATATAAATATGGAGGATTTCATGATGTTGGAATGTTCAATTAGTAATTCTTTATTGATTATATACCTGCAAAAAACAAACAGTAAAAAAACAAAATGGACTCCAAATATTTTATGAATAACAACTTGCTATTTCAAATTTAGTTTTCATTAGTTTTAAATAGTTAAATAAATTATAATTTAAACATAATATAAGGGTTATTATGTATTATACCCTCAACCAATTATACAAAGTCACAAGATGTTGTTAAATGCTGTCATCCTCTTATTATTATTATTGTATCTGAACATGCATGGGAATGGGTTTTTTTCACTATTGGTTGCACATCGCACCAATTGGCAACATCTTTTGATTTGGCAAAAATGGTCAATAGTATAATATGTAAGTACTGATTACAAGAAAAAAAATCTGTTTCAATAATACATAACAGCACAAAAGATTCTCAATTAAACATTCCCTATAAAAAATATTTTTAATTTTAAATTTCTGTACAGTGTAAAAAGCCTATTTGTACATATCACACCATATATATTTGTGACTACTGCACTAATTTAGAGGATGATCAGAAATAGAATTTTTGAAATATGCAAGTTTTGATCAATTCTTAATAAATATTTTTAATGTTATGTTTAGCATTAAAATTCTAAGCTAATATATACATAATAGTGTCTTCAATTGTTTGGAAAATACATTTTCTACTATCTAATAAATGTTTAAACTGATTGAAAAAAAGATTTAAAATGTATATATTAACAAAAAAATTATTTTAAAATTAAATTTAACAAGCATGAGAATAATCTTCAGCAAGTTTTCTGCCACACCCCAATAAAAAAAGCAGCTCCAAATGACCCAGGCTTAATCCCAATGTCACTACTGGTAACATGACGGTACCATTCTTAAAATCCTGCAACCAAACAGCAATCAAACCAATGGAAGACATCAGTGATATTATCTGAAAAAAATCTAATCAAGCCTCATAATCCTTTATTTATTTGAAGTGAAGAATATAGTACATGTAGGGCATACATTATTTGGTGCAGAAGGGTTTTAATCATTGCATTTAGGGCATAATTTAATGTGTCCAGTATAATTGATAAAATGGGGGGGGGGGGGCCTGATTAATACAAAATTTCTATATAATTAGTTTCAGAAACTAAAATAATACTAAATAACATTTTTCAGATTACTTTCACTTACATTATATAGACTACAACCAGAACTGACTGTTAAATTTCTCAACATCACTACTTACCTCCTATGTCTTCATTGCCTTCTTCCTAGTCCGTACTGTATGACATGAAACAAAAGCTGCAAATTGCATAGAGGCATACACGTGTTGGCTTGTATTGCCATCTATTGGAGAGTAGGTGTAACATATTGGTTGGATTACATAATTAAAATTCCTACATACTTATGGAGGTTGTCACCAGGAGCGGCTGGACAAAGCGGACCCCTGCCCAGGGTGGCAAATTTTAAGGGCGGCATTTAGATTATTTGAGAAATATTTCTTTTTTTTTTCACAAAGAATTTTATACATCTTTTCAAATATTATTGGGTGGGAATTTGGTACTTTATTTAATGTATCTTATTTCCTTATTTTGAACTATGTATGTTTAATCCTGGTTTTCTTTTCTGTTGAAACTTGAAAAGTTCGAGGTGGGAGTACACGCTAAATCATGAAATTTGATATGTTTACACATCTTTCACAAGTAACTTTCTCCTCAGCCTGGAATGGAGTCACAACGGATATTCCTTTCACCCATACAATGTCTGATTTCAGCTACCCAAACGGGGACAGGGGTAATTAGAGTTTCAGGTAGATAGAGAGCCACGAGATGTTTTATTTTAATCTCAAGTGTATTCACTATAAGTTAAAATAAACACTTGTGATTCCCACCATCAGTACTCTTTTTCAAAGAAATTGGCCAATTGAAATGGGCAATTCCTTCTCTTACAGTTTACCACTTCAAATAATAACAGGTAATTATGTTCTTAACTTCAAATTATTTTGTATTTTTTTAAGATAAAATAATATATATAATTGTTATACTGCCATTTGTTCACAAAAATTGTTCAAGTTTTATAGGTGTGCCATCAATGTGAACACAATTCACCGTTTTTAGTTATAATTTTTTGCTTTGGAGAGAGGGGTGACATTTTTGGGGCAGCAAAACTTTTAGAGCTGGCCTTGTTGTCACAAATGAAGCCAAAGAACTAGTTACTTTTGTAGTTCAACTTGAGTGGTTTTCCAGCACAATCTTTCTTGAGTTTATGTTTTTCTTTTAGTCTGTATTAGAAGTAGTAGTGCCTCTGTCTTAAAATGCAGAACATATCAGTTTTTTATTTTATTTTTTCACTAAATCATTTATGCATTGTACAAAGAACATTCATTCTTAAAAGTTGGGAATATTTATGCTGCATATAATCGAACTTTAGGTCAAGCCTATCCCGGGATTTAGAAACGAAGAATCAGGTAAGTGATACCTTTTTCTTTCGTTAGATTTTGAAATCAAAAATTATTTTTTCACAGAGGTAGTTCCAATAGATCAGACTATTAATCAAGCTTTTTTATAGAAGTTCTAAGAAGATCACATAACAGTGTACAACAATAAGGCCAAATTTGATGCAGATGGAAAACTGGTTTTTCCACCATGACAATGTACTTGCACACACAGCCATTTTAGTGTTTCACTACTTGGCAAAAAACAGTATGGCTCCTTTGTTTTACAACTCTGACTCACCAAGCCATGCCATTTTTTTTTTCCTCTTCCCAAGAATGAAGAAGGGCTTAAAAGGATAGAGATTTAACAACATAGGAGAGGTGAAGATAAAAAATGAGGAGATTGATGTCATTCATAAAAAAAGACGAGTTTGTTTCCATGAATGTAATCACACATTGGACAAATGTATCAAGTGCAATAGAAAGTATTTTAAAGGCGACAAACTTTGAAAAAAAAAAATACTTTGCTTCCTTAAAAAATTCTGGATATTGTACATGTGTGTGATATTTTTCCTTTATTTATATAAGATTTCCAGGTATATGAAAATTTTGAGTTAAAATATTTAAAAAACTCAAAAAATGCATTTCATAAACAAATTATTCACTTGTTTAAGCAAAGTTATAAGTTAGTAAAAGTTCCTTTTACTAACTGAGAAATCTATAACATCTCTCAAAAGAGCAAAATAAGCTTCTTTAAAAAAATTCTCTCAAAGTGTTAAAATAACAAATTTACTGAAGACAAGTTGAAAGTATCTTTACCAAATGGAATTATAAACTTAAGTACAGCAAAAAATTAACATGCTAAGAAGAAAATTTATTATAATTTATAAACAGATATAATGTCCTTTTTTTTAAATAAAAATCCTTAATTTTTAAGAGTTAATTTCGGTACTTATGTATTATAATCACGTTACTTATGTATTATTAGACTTGGCGAGTTATTATTAGAGTTGGCAATTGCCAACTCTAATAATAACTCGGCAGCTTGGATTTCCTATGTGTCGTACATGCTGAATAGGGAACCATGTTATTTGTTTAATATAATGTCGCTAATAAGTTGCAATAATACATAAATACCTTAATTTCTAATAGTAATTCTTAATTTCCATCAATAACTTAAATCTACAAGCAAATCTAAGTTCAAACAAACTTTTTTCTTCCTACTTCCCCCCCCCCTACTTTAGTAGCTGTTTCATATATTCATAAATGTTCAAAATTTACTGCATTCCATAAGCTTTGAAATTTACTTATAAGAACAAAAATGCGTCTAAAAATTATATTTTCCTTAATCTATCAGCAAACAACTCTTTTCTTACATATCAGAAAAGTCAATTGTTTCTTAGAAATATTTCACAGTCATTTTGTTTATCCATAATTTTTTGTGACCAATTTAATAAAGTATTTTAAAATATTCTGTTTCAAAATTAAGAAATTCTGCATCTATTTTTATAAGAGCTTCAAAATTTTTAAGATTAATATTTATTGAAATTCATACTCTAATTTCATAATGGATATTTACATTAGAATACAATTCTTATGAGTTCAATTCCAACAGTTTTATTTAAATTATTTAATACGAGTAAGCCCAATGTTAAATAAATTTAAAAGTGTGTAAGATCATTTTAAAAAATTATTTTAATTTACATGAAATAAAGACAAATTTATATCAATTTAAAAATATTTCTATTTTTTAAAAAAGTATTTTGAGATCCCTTATTGAACTTTCATAGTAGACAGAAATAATATTGTACAAAATATGCTTAACAGGATCCAAATGTAATAAATTAAAATTAGATCTCAGTTTAGTTCAATGCTTAGCAAAAAACAAAAAATATCACCAAATCAGACAATAAATAAGCAAAGTTGGCAACCATACCTTCGAAGAAAGAAATACAGGTACTTATGAATTATCGCAACCATATTGGCACCATTATACGAAATGAAGCATATTGTTGCCAATTCAACATGTATGACATATGTGAAATTAAGGTTGCCAGCTTGGCAAGTTATCTTGAATGTTGGCATTGCTGTGGTAGTACTTAAGTACCAAAATACAACTCTCAAAAATGTTCTCCCCCCCCCCCCTCCCTGATAATAAAAATCCTGCAGTTTTTATTAGTTTGTGGCAACTAGATTTAATACTATGACTGAAAGTGAACTTTATTATTATTATTGAGAAAAAAAAATGCAAGAAAAAGGCACTTCAATGGTACATGAAGCTAGATTTGATTGGTTCCCAGTATAAATGTCCAAAGAATGGAGAAAATATTTGGTTAACCAACAAGGTATAATTGCATATTCAAATAATGTCCCTTTTTTAATAATAATGGTACTTACGTATTGCAACTTATTGGTGACTTTAAATAAAATGAAGCACCTGGTTGCCGATTCAGGCAGTGGTGTAACGTACACCCCCGCACTGCAAGGGGGCCCAAAGTCTGACTGACGCCCTTCATGTAGATTTTCTCAAAATGTGCTTTCGATTTTTTAAAATCTAACTTTTAAGCGTTTTTCCAATTGGCGATCTAACGTCATTCAAAATTACAATTTTAATGCGATCTTTAGATATTTTTTATCCAATAACAAAATCAAAAAAAAAATTGTTTGATGTACTGTAATCCCAGCGACGAGAGATACTTTTCAAACCCAAATTACTAACAGATGAAATAAAAGTGAGGTAGAGAATCAGGGATATAATGCTAGGAAAATAGAAATCATCACAATTATTATAGTATACTTTACATTAGCAGAAGAGAGAGAAAAAAAGACATGATTTACTTCCTACCGAAGTTGCAGAGTAACTTATTGGCAACTTTAGCTCCCCCTCATGTATTCCATTTTCTTTATAGCGTAGTCATAAATAACGAACATCTGTTATGCTTTTTTCACGTGAAATAGTATTACGATACTTGGAAAACCATATAGAGCATTCAAATAATCATTTGGTCAGATTTATGAGCATTCAATCAAATAAAGCATAATGAGAAACGTTTCACAAAATTGCTTTCATATAAAACAGGCATCTCTATTTTTATATTCAATGCACTTAAATTTAGGGTGTATTCCTTAACGATAAAACAATTTCCATCACACTTCTCGTTTTCATAATTAGAGCTGTATTTTTTAATTGGGATTTAATATTCTGGTTTAAAAAATAATATTTTGTCAATTGGACAAGAAGAAACGCGACTCTAAAATGAGTGGAGTTCAAAAATCTTTGAATGTTTCTCAAAAACGAAAAATTCGAAAGGAAAAGGAGTTAATACAAATAGTAAATGTGCAAAATTGGATAAATTTTTAATATCTGCAAGTGCATAATCTTGTGTAAGTACTGTCAATTGTAATGCTAGTGAACCTGATTAACAAATCATGGAAATGAAAATTAATTCACTAGAAAAAACACAATTTCGGACACTTCAGCTGATAAGGATACTCTATCTAAAGAAAAGGAGTCGTAAAGAATAAGATAAGCGATATCTTTATTCTTTCGCAAGAATTTGAAAAAGAAAATTATTTTACAGTTTTCGTGTCTTTCTTAATGTATTGTTTTTATTTAAGTTACCACGTTATCTTTCGACTGTTGTTGGAGAGATTTTCCATTTTAATAAATACCATAAATACTCTCTTATGTTAAAGATTATTTACTTCATTCATTCAGACTCAGGTTGATTTTGTATTCAGTTATAAGTTTAATGTTTAAATATTTTTAGGTGATGTATATCGGTACATTATGTTTGATTTTGTAATCCATTGTAAGATCTGGCTTGGGGCCCAAAACCTAATTTTGCGAGGGTGTGGGTCTTCTTATTTTCCGTTAAGCCACTGCAGCTATTAAATAGCTCATTATCCTTTTTAAATAATTTTTATAATTACTACTAAAACAGGGAGCGCAGACTTTTTCTACTTTTCTTGTTGGTATCGCTATAAACCTGTTTTTATTTTAAAATCTATGAAAAAAACGTGAGTTTACTTTTGTTATTCTCAATACTTGGAATGAACTAAATAAAATATTATTTTTAAAAAATTTTCAAATTCTGGTTTTTAAATTTTTTATCCGTTGTTTTTGTACGAAGTAGCAGATGAATGCAGACTTTTTCTAGCAAGTATAAAAAATATATATATTGACTTGGGGCCCAAGACCTGACCTTTGTGGGGGGGCCCAATTATTTTACGTTATGCCACTGAATTCAGGGTGTATGACGTAGGGAAATGGGGTTTCAAACTTGGCCAGTTATTATAGAGTTGCAGACTGTTGCGATAATACATACTGTAATAATTTTTAATGTCCCATATTATTTAAGGAACTAGTTTGATATCCTGGGTCTACGCGCCAAGCAGCGCATGTCTTTGGAATGGAATCCAAGATAGAGCGTAGCTATAAGAGATCGTCAGGAAAATAATTTGAAATACAGTAAAATCCATTTTAAATGAAGAATATAGGAAAAGATTGAGAATAACCAAGATTAATAAAAAATGAATATCAATATAATCTAAAAAAATATTTACTAATAGTAATATTATGCAATATATAATAAATAATAATATAATTTTATATAACTTATTATATATTATTATATATATTCATATAATATGATTTAACGATAATTATTTTATATAATAATCACATAATATAATTTAATAATAATTATAAAAAAAGAGTAACTACACCGTATTGTAATAAGAAGCATACATAAGAATACTCATTTAACATAATTATAAATAAATAACAAAAAAATAATTATGAACAAACAACATTAAAAAATAAATAACATAATAATACATATAAATAAATAACATAATTGTAAATAACATATTTAATAATTATAAGAAATATAATTAAACAATCATTACAAATAATGAACATTATATAATTATCACATTTTATAATAATCGTATTTTTATATTTTTTTTTTTGTAAAATAATTACATAATGTATATTAAAAATAATAATGAATATCAAATAAAAAAGTACTGCAAACATGCAATGTTCCAAAAACTGCAAGTTCCTTCAACGAATTTCATCGAACAAAGAACGTTAAAAAAACATTTTTAAAAAGTAAAATAAAGTGAAAATAGATTATATATATTTATAGCAATAATTAAAAGTACAACACTCATTCTTGTAAAAAAAAATATCCTAGTACTCACTTATGAAATTAGAAATATCTGTATTCGAAAAAAAGCACAAAATAAAACAGAAGATTTTTATTTTGCAAGATAGAGCAAATGCAATAAAAATGGTTAAATTGTTAAAGAAATCGAATTAAAATCGGCTGAAATTAATAGGGTTACCACAAGAAAAAGCCAATAAAAATTATTTATAATATATTCTCAAGTATTTTCAATAAATTCATCATTTACATATTGTTTCATACATCAACAAAATCTAGATTTGCTATGTATTTGAAAACTGTAATATTGGAAACATTTTTGTTTTTCATAACCAAGTAATGAACTAAAACAAAATTTCACCTGTATTTCCTAAATTTGTAAGTTAAATTTTTCAAATATTAAAAAAAATTCTTACCAAAAAAAGTTTTATATCAAACTTACGTCGAACTTGATAATTTTAAACTGTTTTTGACTGGATTGTCAATTACAATTTTGATGAATTTTATACTCGCTTTCGTTTATTTGTAACTTAAATAATATCATAGACCAATTCAATTTCATAAAAAACTTTTAAAATAAAAAAAATCAGCTTCATAATGAGTTATATTTCTGGAAAAACTCACGATAGAAATTTTAGATATTAATATAAATAAATTCTAATGTGTACATGTTCCGTTGAATACTTGATCATCAAAATATTAAATACTTATTAATGTACGAATATATAAACAATACCTTGAAACATAAACTTTAAATTGAGGATATCTGTCACATATTTAAAATTTCATTTCAAAATGATAGTTATTTCATAACTACAATAGATTATTATTTTGTACAACCGATACAGATCTCTTTCTTTTCCACTTGCCCTACCTAAGCATTTATAATCCAAATAAATAAACCGTTGCGAGTTGCCAAATTTTTCAGTAATATTGCGAAATAAATTTTTAAAGTGGCTTAAAGAAAGTTTTCAGATGAAAGACATTCATGTCTTCATCATCATCAATTTTTAATATCATAAAAAAAGATGATTTACATATTAATAGTTATAATTATAAAATCAATAAAATAAGTACTAAAAGTAACTTAGTCTTCATATGACATCCATGTTTTCGTCAGTTTCAAATGTCACTAAGAATCAGGAGGATTTGTGTATCACTGGTAATTATGAATATAAAACTAATAACTAAAATATCTCTCCAAGCAAAACTCATGTAGTAATCACTCCAATACAATAAATAATTTGCTTCATTAAATATATTATGCTCTTATTAGTAACCAGAGCTTTTTATTAATAGAAATCATCTCTTTGATAACATTCTATTTACCCCCACATTACCACCCTCAATAAAACTAACTAATCTGGAATATTTTTAAAAATTACTAACGGCAAATGTCCCCAAAATCTCTCCATGAAGAATGCCAGTGAGCTGGATAATACTATTTATAGTTTTACCACTAAAGAAAATAACATTAAACTCTGCCAATCAATCAAAACTCATTAACACCCCTTACCCTTTTATTATAACTATAATTTTTTAATTCATGAAAAAAGTCGGGTTAAAATTTGACAGTAATGCTGAGAATGCATTATTTTTGGAAGTTCAAGACTTCGGAATACGCCAAGATCGTTAGATGGAGCGAATAACATTCAAACATGTGAGTTTGTTCCATTGCTTCTGTCCAAAATACAATTAAATTTTGGGATGTCTTTAGAAACAGGGGCTTTTTCACGCTTCAAAATACGCCAAAAACGCCAAGCAGCGCGAGTATCATTTGAATGTGGCTGCCGTCTGTTAGATCTTCTTACTTCTGGCTACGTCACAGAGTTAGCGCAACACGAAGTAATTTAGAACTAGAAATAAGTGGTGGAGTTCGGTTCTTCCGCAAGATAATATAGTCCGAAATATAATTACATTTTTTAAAGAGAATACATGAAAAGAAATGAATTTTTAATGTCAGTTTTGAGCTTATTTTGCATAATAAATTTTTAAAGATTCTTAGGATAATATTTTTAGTGGTTGAAGAAATTAAAATAGAAATTTTTTATGCATATTAAACGTCATAAAAACACAGTTCCTTATTGTTTTTTTTTTAATTCCTTTTAAAAGTAAAAATTCCAATTTTCTTTTGGGACACTTGATATTTTTTGAAATTTAGTAATTTTTGTTACTTTAATGTAAAATTAAAAATTATAGAAATTTCAGAAAATAGTATTGAAAAAGTTTAATTTTTTAAAGTTTTTTTCTCTTATCTTCTTTATTTATTACATGCTGTATATTTTATATATTCTTTATTTGTATTATTTTTTTTAATATAATATTTTTACAATAAAACTATTTTTGATTACTTCATATAACTTTTAAGGTAAAAATCAATATTTGATTTATACAAATCTGCAAATAAAATACTAAAAAAAATAATAAGATTTTTTACTAAAAATTTTATTTTAGTGAAAAAAAATTATACTTTCCTTCATTTTTTTAAATTTTGGAACTTTTTCTGGGAAAGATTAATACAATTTTTTACCTTCTTTTAGTTCGTTTTTCTTCAATAGCTCACTTGAATTGAATTACGCATGGATTGTCAATTGTTATAAGCAGGTTTTGGTTATTTTGAAGATATGTCTTATTAAAAAAAAAGAAAGAAAGAATATTTTTATCACTCAATTTTTCCTAGTCTCCCCCCTTAATATCAAAATATGTCAAATTTTTAGTGGATACAATTGATCATCTTATTTACTATTGCAGTTCTAAAATTAACTACTTTTTTGAATAATTTTATTTACATTGTTCAGACTTGTTTCAAATTTAAAATATGTTAATCAATATTTAATTATTGGAAATGTTAACTCTGTAAATTGTTTTGATGGGAAGACGATGACGAAAGATGGTATATCATTCTTCTAATGGCCACACAACACCACATTCCCTATAGGGAGAAAATAATCAAATTCAAATGTTTTATCCTTTGCATTCCGTTTTTCAAAATTCATTTATACAAGTACAAACGCAGTTTTAATGCTATTCTTAAAAATGCAACTATCTGTCCAATTGAAATTTGGGGAATATTTCTAAAAATTTCTATAGCTTTCTTTTTTTTAAAAAAAAAAAAACTACCGCCAGGAATACGCATTAGTGTGCTATATATTTTCTAAAATTTATTTTTAAAATTAATACAATCGAACTTTTATAATTATTTAAAAATATTTTAAATAGTTTATTTCATTCTTTTGTCAATGAATTATGTATAATTTGAGAATAATTCAATTTTTTAAATGTATTGCCTGTTGCGAAAGATGCATTACATTTGCAATAATTTTAGGCAATTGTCATATTAATTAAAAATGTCAAGTTTATTTCATTCTTAAATTTTTTTATGTAGGAATAATTGGAGCTTCACAAAGAGAAAAAATTCGCTATCAGTGAGTGAGTGAATATTAACGTCACTCTGTTCATCTACACGAGGGCTTTTGGTGACGGACCTCGTCATTTTAACCCCGGTCAAGGTGAGAGGAACGCCCCCGAGCCGGCAACCCCTCTCCTAACTACCACACCACACCAACGGGAGGACGTTTGAACTCTCGACAGATTTAACGTGCATTGCTCCCTATACCGCGGGTCATTAGTGGTACTAGGCTCGAACTCATGGCATACCTGCCATGTTCCGATACCTTGACCATTTGGCTACCGCGGCCAAACTCGCTATCAGAGACTGCTGGAAAATTTTTACTATCACTTTGCAACACTAATTAACAAGAAAATGGAAAACAAATGTTCTTGAAAAAAATATAAACAAAATATGTTTACTAAGATGGACATCTTAATTTTATGATTTCGGACAAAGCTTTTATTTCAGTCTAGATAGTAAAGAATATTTTAATTGAATTTCAATAAAACTCATCAATAGTTTGTTTTTCTATACAGATCAAACGCAAATTCATCCTTTATGTTAAATAGATTTACAGTATATTTATAATAATTTTTTGTGAATTTAAATCCAACATACTGGGATTCTCCATTGACTTCAGAGCGTTGTGGAAATTTCACAAATTTGCTTTATCCAACAGATGGCGTTGTTTGCAACTCGGATGACGTCAAGAAAGATGAAGCGTGTTTTCTGGAAACGTATCGTTACTATAGCAACTGGGTGTGGTGTAGAAATGATTGACAGATGTAGTCGGTATGAGAGCGCATGCGATCTTTGAAGAACCAGATCGAAGAGAGGAAAAATGTGTTAGCAAATGGAGGAGGGGGGTTAGGAAATGGATGTGAAAGAATTTTCTACCAATAGTTTCAACGTTTGAATAAGGTTCTGTCACTGCTGCACAAAATCGGGTGCGGATACATTTTTTTTTGAAAGCCGTGCTAGTGGATAGGTATCAAAATGTGCATTGCACTTCTAAGTATATATAGTTCTGGAATCTACTCAAAAATACATTTTTCTGATGAAATGATTAAGCTAATCGGTCTAGATTTGTCGGAAAACATAGGATATATTTGCTTAATTTGGGTATAATTATTATATGAGTTTTTCCCATTCATATGGAAAATAATTGAGTGTAATGCACTTGGTATTTTGTCACATGAATTAATGTATTTCAGTGTAGGCCTTTGAGTATAACATTTTTGAGGGAATTCTATTGTAGAATTTTACTGTTTCCTAGTTTCGGATGACATTTATCCCTTTTTGTGGAAATTGGTATTGCAGTTTAGAAATCATGTAATTCATTTCAACTTTTCTATAAAATCATCGTTATAAGGCTCCGGATTTTTAGGAAGAAAACGTTCAAATTGTCTCTTGACAAATACGTCTACATTGTCTTAGTTATCATAAACAATGCCCATAAGATTAAGAAGGGAAACGAAATATGGGTGGGGGTTTTAATTTTTCGACGAAGAATTTGGAAGATCTTTATTTGAAATTTAGAAAAAGGTTTTTTTTTCGAGTTTTAGGGGATATTTGTTTTATTTATCTTTGTTACCTTTATTTATTTATCGATCTAATTCTCTTTGTTTGATAGAAAAAAGCGAAATTTTAATAAGTTTCTTTCTGCTCATATCTCTTACATACAAATTGTATTTGAAATTGTCATAGAAGGATGCTTATTATGGAAATCAAGTTTCGATTTGAATTTTTAAAATGAAAATGTCATTTTTCTTAGAAAATATTAACTAGAGCACTTTTTTGTCAGTTCTTTTTTAACAGCATTCCATTTCTTGCTTTACAAATTAATGCTGTTTCCAATAAGGGGCATAGTTACCGCGTATCAATGATACGGGGCCCCAAGCTTTGAGGGTGGGCACCCAAACGTGTAAGCAAAAAATCGCAGGGGTGGCCTTAGAGAGGGCCTTTAAGGATGATACAGGGTCCACTCAGGACCAGCTCCGCCAGTGTTTTCAATACTCATGAAAATGTGACACAAATTTCACAGCCTTCAATTAAATTATTATATTCATTGAATTAATTTTCAAGCTAAGCTTCCTTTTTTTATTTCCTACGTGCAACATTTTCAAAATATTTATTGTATATAGTCTGCGTTATTACTCTCATAATGTTATTTTTAGTGTCGCCAATTATAAGCGGAGATAAAATCGGTGCATTTTTGTGATCGGCTCTTTTCTTTTGAATTTTTACTGCTTTGATCTCCTTTTCTAGTGACACGATTGCGATGCTTAAATTCCCCAGAGAAGCGGTGTGGAGAACAGTAGTGCGCTTTTGAAATCTGATGTTACTATCAATTCTTTCATGAAATTATCTTCATAAGATTCATGATTTATAGAGGAAGTTCTTCAGTGAATTCACAAACATGTTTATGATTGTTATCTTGGATATCAAAACTAAAGTCCATCGGGCTAAGAAAAGGGAAGGAATTTTAAATTTTTTGAAGAAAAATTTAGTATATCTTCAGTTGAGACTTGAGGAGAAAAATAATTTCCAAAGTTTTATTTTTGTAGAGAGAAGTGGTGTAGGAAGACGATATATATATATATATATATATATATATATATATATATATATATGTAGGAAAGGAGTGCAAGTTTTCTTTTACTTCTTTTGATTTTTATTGTAAGAGATGGCACCACTAATCGAAACCACGTGAGTTTTAGCTGCGCGATACGATGAGGTCATGTATTTATAAAGGGGGCAGAAGGGAAAAACTGAGAGTTGCACCAAAGCTTGAACTAAGGCAGGTCAGAGGAAATCGGTCTCTCCGTTGTTTTGAGAAAGAGTACGTGTTTTCGGAATTAGTATGGTGCTATCTCGAATTATTTAAAACACCTT
Organism: Trichonephila clavata; assembly: GCA_019973975.1. Classification (NCBI taxonomy): domain Eukaryota; kingdom Metazoa; phylum Arthropoda; class Arachnida; order Araneae; family Nephilidae; genus Trichonephila; species Trichonephila clavata. Next base: position 2,586 of record BMAO01031945.1, on the reverse strand, counting down.
GTAAATAGTAAATGTTTTAGTTGTGTTATTAATAAATTAGGTTATTTTAACTCTGCGTGCTTATTTTAACATTAAAATCGAACCTTCCCCTAGACGCCATCCCACAAATTGGGGGCTCGACCGAGAATTTTTTAAACTATTCAAAGTTTTATCTAAGAGCATTTTTTAAAGTTTTACCTCCTCATCGATTTTTGATTTCCTGAGCGGTACATAGACCTTGCCTTGCATCGAATAGAGACCCGGCGAAGCCTTCAGCTGGATAAGAAATTTTACGAGCGATACGGAGATACTTCAGCGAGAACAGTCTACAGGTGGAAGGGGTCCATTGACTTGGTTAGAAACATGGAATCTTGGCGAATTTCCACGTCAGCTACAGTCAACCAAAACTGGAAGCCCAGCGACTCAACGAGATACTGAACGAATTGAACGGGATTACCTTGATCATTGAGGTCAACACTGACGAGAGAACCTTTGGAACTGTATCGAATTGCGAGTTATCAAATCGGAACAAGATTTCCTGTGTCATTCAGGTCAACGTAAAGTGTCTTCAGAATTACATTGAATTGTGCTAGTATCCTTTTTTTTTTAGTATTGTGTGAGTAATAGGCGAAAATTAAATAAATGATTTTGTGTGTATATTTCCTGTTCTGTGAATCTGAAATTGAATTTTGAAGTACTAGGTACTATTATTGGTTTAATTGCAGACATAGATATTTGATGTTCTTTTAGTTTTGGATTAATAACTGAGTACTTTCCGTGTTTTTTCTTAGTAATCTATTTTTGATAAATGAGAGGAACGCGTTGTTTTTTTTAATAAAAAATAAAATTGATATTAATTGTAATACTGTTGTGTTTTGTAAAAGGATTTAAGTTCCAGGAATTCTGTAAAAAGTCTATTTTTGTCTATAATTGTTTATAATTGATAATTGCATCTTATTTAAGTTATCTTTTTGCGTGTCATTTTAATGGTTTTGTCTCATTTAACTTGGGTAAAAATTTAAGTTGTTCTCTGGGTCACCATTCTGAGTATAAAAATGGCATTCTTACTCGCGAAAGGGAAAGAGAATTTGGTGTCACTCGCCGAGGATTTTTATCTTACTATCGAAGCAGATATCACAACATTGAAGTTAAAGGAGCTGATCGAAAAAGCCCAGATTACGTTGAGGACGATGTTAAAAAGATGCTTGATAGCATAGTGGAGGAACGTACAGAAAGAGAAGAGAGAGAAAGGGCTGAGAGAGAGGATATGCGAAAGGATGAGAGAGAAAGACGAGAGTACGAATTAGAGAAGTTGCGAATACAAGCGCAACAGACTGCCGGTATGCCGAATAACACCGAAAACGTTCAAGCATCGAATAAACTGTTTCACGAACCTTTTCATAAGTTTAATATCAAGGAATTGGTTTGAATCTTACCTTATTTGAGCGTCATGCAGAACTAACTTTCTTACCGAAAAAAGATTGGGTTCAAAAACTTATAGGTTTAATACCCGTCGAAATTGCCCATCTGATCGCAAGAGAACCAACTGATAAGTGTAATGATTACGATCATGTAAAGGATTTACTCTTACAAAGATTTAAATTATTTTTCGAAAAAATTTCGTCAGTTATTTTTGTTTCACCAAAAGTCCGATGAACGAACATGGCAAGATTTTCAGCACGAATTACAGACTTATTTGATGGATGGACTTTGGGCTTGAAAGTTAACACCTACGACCAATTACGAGAATTAATCATAGCCGATCAAATGAAGAAGAGGGCGTCGTATGATTTTCAGGAACACTTTTTGGACGAATGGTCTTACTATTAACTCATCTATTGAGCTAGCGAAAAAATTTGAAGATTATGAGGACGTCCGAAGAACTATAGGGCCAAAGCAGTTAAACTCATTTGCTAAGAGATCGAACAATAACGATAATTGTTCTCAAAGACAAGAACGTTTTCACCTTGGAAATAATTGGAATGATAGAAAATGCTTTCAATCGACGAGAACTTACGATAAAAGAGTTAAACAGGTAACATGTAGCTACTGCAGGGGACCAGGTCACTATGCCGTAGATTGTACAAAGCGCAACAAGGGTACGAAAATCAATAAATCTTCAAGCTCTCCGGTCCAGATCTGTTCTCGAATTCAGCAAGACAGAATTAAGACCAGGAAAATAACCATCGGAAACAAGACTTTTGAGGCTCTAATCGACACTGGAAGCTCAGTTTCGCTCATTCGTGAAGATGTAAGCAAAGGAATCATCGAGCAATCGAATCTCTCGAAGGACATTGTCGTGTTATCTGGATTGGGAAAGTACGAAGTCAAAACAAAAGGATCGTTCCAACGAGAAATCGAATTGGATGGAGAGAAATATTCCGTAATATGGCATGTCGTGCCTGCGGTGCATTTGGAGTTCCAGGCAGTGATAGGATCGGACATTTTGGAACAAGCTTTTGTTGGCTTTGATAAAAAAAAGGTGTTTATTTCCGTAAACACGAAGAAAAGGTGTGGTTTGTGAATACACAGGTTTATAAAGCAAGAACTGAAGACGAAATCGAAGTTAAACATGTTTTCAATCCTCGAATAGAAAGGAACTCTCTG